>BPLQ01007952.1:141998-175259 GCA_021605075.1 Caerostris darwini | reverse complement strand
TAAATTCCGTAATAAAATAGCTTATGATTACAACAAAATATTACTATCTTAATAAAAATAGTTTATGATTCTATAATTAAAGTATAGAATTCTTATGATTAACATTTTAAATTCTACATTAAAAATAGCTTATGATTACAATCAAATAATAAGATATCTGCATCAAAGGGAATTTATTATTCCATTGCATTATTTACTTTTAAAGAAACTATTCATAACATTTCATCAAAACAACTGAAACACAAAAGAATGTTAATCAATGAACCTTAAAACCTAATTAAAATATCACAACTTTCCAAACTTTCAAAACAACATGCCGAAATATTAATTACATTTCTGATTAATAAATAAATCTTATAAATCGGAAAACTTTTGAGCGACCATTTTCTGATTGGATGGCGAGTTCCATTTCCTGCATGTCCCATGAGCCCTTGCGCCAAGTCTGCTTTAAGTAGATCTAATAAGTTCCATCTGAAATTGGCTTATCTGGTTATTCTAAAACTCGGATCTTCTAACTGGTTAATGCCAGTATGAATATTAGTCAGTTTACGAGAAACGAATATTTTATTAAGTGTCTGAGGTAATGAAGCTTTTAATTAATTTAATGAAGGGAATGTAATTTGATTACTCCGTGTTAGATTCAAACTTTGTACGGCGACTTACAAAAGTTTTATATTTATGAAGCCATTATAATTTGTAAGGAAAAAAAGGCGAAAATAATTTAAAATTTCCAAAAGATTTAAACATGAAAAGAACATTATTTAATACCATTTAATAGAAAGGGTGATTATAATTAAAGCCCCACTTTCAAAATACTGTAAATAAAGAACCACTCGTCTCAATGAGTTCAAATTAGAACTGAAGATACTTGGAGAATGGGGAGACAGCATGGCATCAAAAAAAAAGTTCCACCGACTTTTCTCATCCAAAACGTGGGGGATGGGCTTTCCACTAACAGTGTCACAACTGTTGAATGACTTAGAAATCGTTTTTTCCTTCAAAAGACCGAAACAATGAAGCACATTGAACCCTGCAGTTGGTTTAATGTGCAACTCATGCCAAATACGGTGTCATTTCGATTCTAAATAACACTGGTAGCCGAATTCCCTTTCTTTATGCAGCTTATATCGACATCAATGGTAATGTGAGCCTATTGTGAGCATTAATGACGAGTTTTAGTCCGTTGGCTGATTTTTTGTAGACACTGTTTCAAAAAACGAGGAGTTTCGATGACTTTTATGATATTCTGCCTCTTCCCTCTTGAGTCAAACTACCTTGTGAGAGTTTTCTAGGTTTTCTTCCATACTATACACAAACGCGGGTTAGTCTACCCTAAAAGTCCTGCCGGAAGGCACTATTCTCCTTCTTTAACTACACGGAGCGAAGTCAGATTTCTACCTACGGGTGCTTCATCACAACAGAAGCTGCTCCCTTTCCCTTCTTCAATGACAGGTTTCGGGTTCGAGTCCCGGTGGTGCCATGGATGTTTGTAGTGGTTCGGAATCCACTTTAAACTTTAGGTCCCGGTCTCTTTAGCCTAAAGTGTGCATAAGATGACCGTAGAGCGACAAACCAAACCAAACCAAACCTATCACTTCTTCAATGAGTAGACTACTAATGGGGTGTCCGTCCCGCTCTGGTGGATACTGAGCGCAACTAATAATGTTCAAATGGGAGTTGTGACTAAAGTATTTAGTCACAATTCACTGAGTTGTGACTAAAAAAGTTGTTAGTCACAACAACATTTTTAATATGCATTTACTATAATTTTCATTTTATTTTCATTTGATATTGTGATTAATTTTATATAACACCATGCTGTCCTTATAAGATTCATCATGAGGTTAAGGAGCCAAAAGTTGGTGAGTTTAAGGTAAATTTTTTGCAAAAATAATTACGTTATAATACCTTTCCAGTTAAATGAAAAGCGACGGTCTGAAAATTGGTACGCGAAGGTTGTCATGGTTACGACCGAATCCTTCAATAGAAGAACACAATTTATTCCGGTCATCATCTGTGAGAAAGGTAAATATCCGGTTTCAAGGCGGAAATGAACGAATCGATTATTTGATAGGGATGTTAGTCAGAAAAGCGCGTCGCAAAGCAATTTTAGAAGAAAAAAATTAATAGTTATTATGGAATATTTTCATTTAGTACTCTATTGATATTATATAATTAAAATTTTTAATTGTTAAAATTTAAAATGATTTTTATTTTTGAAAAAAAAATCCTTTTTATAAATTTCTCCCCTTACCCACCTGCGTTACCAGCTACTTTTTCGTAATTAAGACAAGTCATATCATTTCTAAAAATTTACCATCACTTTCAACAGTTTTTTCTTTTTAATGCAGCTGGCAAACACTTAGACAGCTTGGTCTTGAATGCCTTAAGGCAAGCGTTGCACAGACGTTACTCACTTTGCATTACCCACGGGGCGCGTGTAACTTGAAGATAAGCCATGGACGTGGAGTAACAATGCCCCCGCAACGCTCTACGATCCTGTTAGACCGGGACCTACGATTTAAAGTGGATTCCGAACCACTACAAACATCCATGGCACCGGCGGGACTCGAAACCCGTAATCTGTCGTACCGAGCGCTAGCTACTCGGCCACTCAGATCCCTAACTTTCAACATCTAACGTGAGATATTGACTAATAATATAAATGTTTCTGTTTTCAAAGACTGAAACTGGGGCACTTGAAAAATAGATAGGTATTAGATTCGGTGCTTTTCTATTATAGTGGCCTTGGCATCCCTAGGCGCGTTTTGAAACTGCGATGGCAAAAGAAGGAAAAATATGTGAATGTTATTCTGTGTTTTCTGCCAATTGAATCTCCTACCTGGGTTTTCCCTAGACTTTACAGCAGTGGTGGCCAACCCAAATGACCTTGTTGGACATTTTGGAAATGCATTACAACTCCGCTGGCAGCGTATAAAATTATATATCTCCATATTAGATTTAGACCCACTATGGACATTTTTTTGGGTGAAAAATTGAAACTTAATCAGTTACTATTATTGTGTTTACTATTATTCTTACATGTAAACATAGATAATACAATAATAAGGATACTAAACGCACATTGTAAAGAAATATATAACACTAACAATGAAATTTAAAAAAATATATAAATATACACGAAATAAAAAAAAATGAAATCATTAAAAAATATGTATTTTACTAATAATATTTGTTTGTCCACTCTTTCACTTAGCTTTTGCGAATCAATCTCAATTTGCGTATTTGCACATGGTAATGGATGTTGCAGGTTAGCGTGAGTTATGTTTGAGCGTGTTTTGCGTTTGGTCAATTTCCTTTTCAAAAAAAGGAGATGTAAAACGATGTTCGCAGGTGAAGATGAACCAAAAGCACTAACAGCTTTTTGTGGCAGATTTCTCTGAGCAAAAACATTATCTTTTGTGACGTGTGAGTTGAATGTAAACTCATCAATAAAACCGGCAATATCTGTCCTATATTCGCATGAATATTATTTTAAAATCAAAGTTCATTTTCTCTCATAATTTCGACAGTTAACTTTTGAATATAGGGATGCACACATAATGTATTTTTTTATCATATTGGTTTTCACTATTGTGGCCATTAGAAAATAAATATATTGTGTGAAAGTGTGATAAATCGCGAGGCAAGGAAAAATTTTCGAGGCGGGCCACGGGTTGGCCATCCTGATTTACAGTATGGGTATTGTTTAGTACGAGTGAATATGATCATGTAGCTAAATTGAAAGGGTTCTATAAAAAGGCATCATCGAATATCTAAGTCAAAATGCTTTTGTCAGAAAAATAATTAATAAATAATCAATATCCCTTTAATTTAAGTGACCTCGAACCTATGTCCTTGGCCTGATGGCCTAGTGACTAGCTCTACGCCACTGTGCCACAGATTTTGCGTTCAATTCCCCATGCTTTCCATAGACTGCATAAGAAAGTTTTCGTTACGTTCTTCGTTAGTTTTAGCTGCACACACCTACAAACAGGGAAAGTTATTTTATGGCCAACCTGTATATTGGTAGATTATCATATATAATTAAAAATTTTCAGTATGCTATTTTTAAAATTACTGTTATTATTGCTATTTGAAAAGAAACCATCCATTCCTCTGACTTCATATGAAATGTTCCATTCCGTTCATTAATTTTAGCTGCTCATGCCTACAAATAATGAAAGTTATTATGTATATTTGTAAATATATTTTATTTACCTGCATATTTCTAAATTATGACATTTAAAGTTAAAAAAGTTCAGTACGGTATTTTTTAAAATTATTATTATTGTTTTACTTCATTACATTGAAACCATTCTTTCCGCCGTCTGCATATGAAAATTTTATTCAGCACATTAGGTTTAGCTTGCTCATGCCTCCAAATAAAGAAAGTTATTATGTATATTTGAAAATATATAAATTTTATTTACCTTCATATTTGTAAATTATTATATTTACAGTTCAAAAGATTCAGTATGGTATTTTTTAAAATGACTATTATTGTCATTTTTAAGGAACCGTAAGTTTCACAGTCTGCAAATTTTTAATTCCGCTCATTAGTTTTAACTGCAGATCCCTTCAAATAGGAAAATTTTATTTTATGGTTATCCTAAAATTAAAAATATATTTTATAGCCACTTTAAATTATTATTACATTTGCAATTTAAAAAGTTCAGTGTTTTTTTAATTAAAATTATTGTTATTTGGAAAGCAACCATCCTTTCCTGGGACTTCATATGAAATTTTTCATACCTTCCATTAACTTAACTGCATATGTCTTCATATACGTAGAGAAAGTTATTTTACGACCACGTTATATAGTTGTAGATTATTACGTTTACAATTATAAAAATTCTGAGGGCTTTCTTTAAAATTTAAATTATTGTAAAAAAAAAATTATTTTCAGATTCAGCATATAAATCTTTCATTCCGTTCATTAGTTTTAGCTATACTTGCCTTCAAACAGGGAAAGTTATCACATATACACTCAAGAGCCAAAACATTATGACCACACCTACATTTAGCAACGAACTCGCCTTGATGACGTGGAAGGCACGTGATCAGGTGGAAGTAGTATTTAACTGGTATTAAGTGGTGGTATTAATCCATGCCAAGGCGGGTTGAAGCGGTGTGGCGCGCCAAAGGTGGGCCAACTCGTTATTGATAGGTGGTCATAATGTTTTGGCTCTTGAGTGTATTTGCATGTATATTTGTAAATATATTTTATTTACCTTTTTATTTGTATATTATTACGTTTACAGTTTAAAAAAATCAGTATATTATATTTAAAATTACACAGGTTTCGGATTCGAGTCCCGGCAGGGATATGGATGTCTTTAGTGGTTCGGAATCCACTTTAAACAGTAGGTCCCGCCCTAGCATGATCATAGAGCGTTGTGGATGTATTGTTACTCCGCGTCCGTAGCTTACCTACACGCTCCTCCTGGGTAGTGCTAAGTGAGTAACGTCGGTGTAGTGCTTGCCTTATGGCATCAAAGACAATTGTCTAAGTGTTTGCCGGCTGCATTAGAATAAAAAAAAATTTTAATTACTATTATTGCTGTTATTTGTAAAGAAACAATTCTTTCCGAAGTCAGTATATGAAAATACCCGTTCCATTCAATAATTTTAGTTGCAGTTCCCTTCAAATAAGAAAATTTATTTTAAAATAGTAGTAGTTAAATAGTAATAATAACAAAAATAACAGGGGAAAAAATGCAAAAGAATAAATGTCCAGAAAATGCACAGATGACCGAAGTCATTGCCTTAAGAGTTCTCTCGCACGCCAGTAAAGCTCTGTCTCCGAGTCGCTGTCAAGTGCCGCACATCGTTGGAGGTGGTCTCTGTTCATTGGGTCTGTTGAACCACATAGGGAGCAGCCAGGATTCGAAAATATTTTAATGCAATGGAGATGTTCAGCTAGACAGTCATGGCCAGTCAGAAGTCGGAACTGGGCGACAGGATGCCGTCGCGGATTGCTGGGTATTGCTAAAAGATCTTCAGCTTAAAACTAAAAAATATATTTTATGGTTATTGTAAATTATTACATTTACAATTTAAAAAGTTAAATGTTTAATTTTTGACATCACTTCTATTGCTGTTATTTCGAAAGAAACCATTCTTTACGGGAAATAAAGAAAAACGAATTATTTTAAATGTAATTATCCCGGTAACAATTACCTTCCCTTATTGGATGTCGATTTCTTGAAATCCTTTTCTGTTACATTTGTGATGTGATGTGTGATGTGTGTGTGGGGCCTGATGGCCGAATGGCTAGCGCTCTGGCATTCGGTACCACAGGTATCGGGTTCAAATCCCGGCTTTGCCCATGGGTGTTGTAGTGGTTCGGAATTCAATTTAAGCCGTAGGTCCCGGTCCTAATAGGATCGTGGAGCGCTGCGGGAGCATTGTTACTCCGCGTCCGTGGCTTACCATCAAGTTACACGCGCCCCCTGGGTAATGCAAAGTGAGTAACATCGGCGCAGCCCTTTTGGCGAAAGATCACGGTCTATTTGCCAGCTGCATTAGAAGAAAAAAAAAACATTTGTGATGTCAGTACATACTGCCTAGAGGCGAAAAGAAATGCGCGTTGAATAAAGATAAAATGAATCCATTGGAAAAATGTTGTTTCTTATCCCACTTGGCTGGCCGAGCCCACGAGCCCATACGTACTCATGATTGAAGGTGAAGGAAGCAGCTTCTGTTGTGATGGAGCACCCGTAGGTAGAAGTCTGACTTCGGCTCCGTGACGCTCTTACAGTCATAGGAGACCGGGACCTACGGCTTAAAGTGGATTCCAAACCACTACAAACATCCATGGCACCGCCGGGATTCGAACCCGAAACCTGTGGCACCGAGCGTCAGAGTGCTAGACACTCAGCCATTCAGGTCCCAAATGTGTGAATGCCAACGGCACGCGGTGTTGCCCAGGTGGTCACCCACCCAAGTACTGACCGCGCCCAATGATGCTTGATTTCGGTGATCTAACGAGAACCGGTATATTCAGCATGGTATAGCCGTTGGAAAAATGTCAGGAACAAAAGCCAAAATAACTTGTTATTCTAATAAAATATCAGGGTTAAACATGAAAAAGAATTGTTTTTCCTTTCTTCAGTTGTCTCTCAAAACTGCAATCAATTTTAAAATTTTAATCAGTATCAGCTGTGGTTATAAATAAAGTGGACTCAATAAATACTTTAAGCTGTTATTTATTCATAGAATGCTGTTATGGAGTCATTCGCACAATTTCTTTATGCTACTGAATGCCTTTCTTGAAAATGTTTTCTATTAAAAATGCAAAGAATATTTCTGTGATTTTCGAATTATTCTACAATTTTACACTCATTAATCGGAGAAGGGGGGGGGGTGAGGGCCTGACGGCCTAGTGGCCAACGCTCTGGCGCTCGGTACTAAAGGCTTTTCGGATTCGAGTCCCAGTGGTGCCATGGATTTTGTAGTGGTTCTGAATCCATTTTTACCTTTTTATTTGTATATTATTACTTTTACAATTAAAAAAATTCGGTATATTATATTTAAAATTACACAGGTTTCGGATTCGAGTCCCGGCAGGGCCATGGATGTCTGCAGTGGTTCGGAATCCACTTTAAACAGTAGGTCCCGCCCTAGCATGATAATAGAGCGTTGTGGATGTATTGTTACTCCACGTCCGTAGCTTACCTATACGCACCTCCTGGGTAGTGCTAAGTGAGTAACGTCGGTGTAGTGCTTGCCTTATGGCATCAAATACAATTGTCTAAGTGTTTGCCAGCTGCATTAGAATCCATTTTAAACCGTAGGTCCCGATTTAATAGGCTAGTAGAGGGTTGTGGGGGTAGTGTTACTCACGTCGGTAGCATATCTTCAAACTACACATGCTTCCTGGGTAGTGCTAAATGAGTAACAGCAGATCAACCCTTGCAAATAGCATTAAGATTAACAGTCTCTACATTGCCAGATTCATTGAAACAACAACAACGAAATAATTTAATTATTATATTTACAATTAATTCAGTGTTTTTTAAATTAAACTTATTGTTGTTATTTGGAAAGAAATCAGTCTCACCACAGTGAAATTTTCCTATGAAATATTTCATTCCCTTCATTAAATTTAACTGCAGTTACCTTCTTACAGAGAAAGTTATTTTTTAGATACCCTGCATATTTGTAGATTATTACATTTACAATTTAAAAAAGATCAGCATGTTATTTTTAAAATTACGATTATTGTTATTAATTGAAGAGAAATCATTCTTTCCACAGTCAGCATATGAACTGATTCGTTTTAGCTTCAGATCCCTTAAAATAGAAAAATTTATTTTATGACCACTGTAAAACTAAAAATTTTGTTTTATAGCCATTGTAAATTATAGCATTTACAATTTAAAAAATTCAATGTTTAATTTTTGAAATCACTTCTATTGCTATTATTTGGTAAGAAACCATTCTTTATGGGAAATGAAGAGAAACGATTTATTTTAAATGTAATCATCCCGCTAACAACTACCTTCTCTTATTGGATGTCGATTTCTTGAAATGTTTTTCTGTTACATTTGTGATGTCAGTATATTCTGCCTAGAGGCGAAAATAAATGCTTGTAGATTAAAGATAAAATTGGAAAAATGTCAAGAACAAAGTACAAAATAACTTGTTATTCTAATCAAATATCAGGGTTAAACAAGACAAAGAATTGGCTTACTTTCTGTTTGGTAACATCAGATGTCCCTCAAAACTAAAATCCATTTTCAAATTTTAAGCAGTAACAATTGTGGTTATTCTATTCTAATTAAAGTGAACTCAATAAATACTTTTAAGATTTTTTTATGGAATTATTTGCAAAAATTATTTATGCTACTAATTGGTATTCTTTTATTGAAAATACAATGAATCATATGTATTTTTGTACCTTATTCTACGAATTCACAAACCTTAAACTAGAAATCAGGTAAATAAAGAAAAAAAAAAGAATAATCAACGTCAAATAAACACAGTAGAAAAAATGTATAAATATCAAATAAATATTAACAGCAAAATAATCATGAACGTCAAATAAAACAAGAAAAATAATTTCTTCTCATAATTTGATATTTTTTTATTCTGATGTAGCTAGCAAACATTTAAACAGTTGTCTCTGTTGCCTTAAGGCAAGCGCTGCATCGACTTTACTCACTTAACACTACCCAGAATGTGCGTGTAACTTGAAGATTCGCTACGGACGCGAAATAACAATATCCCCGAAACGCTGTATAATGAAGTTACACCGGGACTAAGGTTTAAAGGGGATTCTGAGCCACTAAAAACATCCATGGCACCGCCAGGACTCAAACCCCAAATCTGTGGTACCGAGCGCCAGAGCGCTATCCGTTCGGCCATTCAGGCCCTCGTTATTTGATAGAACTAAAGGATCAAAACTTCTTTGCTGATATCATTGAACTGGTGGCGAAGTGGGTAGCGCTCTGACCGTTTGTATCACTAGTTCGAATTCTGGTGGTGGTGGCATGGATGTTTGTGAGTGGTTCGGAATGCCCTTTAATCTGTAGGTCCTGGTTTGTTTAGCCCACATGTGCACATGATGACCATAAGAACGACAACTAAACCATAATATCTACAATAAAGAGCAATACAATAAGTTCTACAGTAAGTTATTTCCTGATAAGCAAAGCCCTTCCGCTAAGTTCGGAGAGGACTGGAAGTTAGATTCAAGAAGTTCGTTTAAGTATTATCGTATTATCATCTTAAGGCTTATGGCGATTATTTGGCAAATATTTGGCATTTCACTCTCTAATTGTAGTTTGGTATTGGAAAAAAAGGATACATAATCAACAAAAAATTCATTTTAAATAATCCATCCAATAATTAATTAATCTTTTAAGGGAAGAAAAGTTCTTTTTTTTTGTTTAAAACGTTCTTAATGGATATTAATCATAATTTATTGTATTCTTTGTTTTGAATTTTGTATGTTGAATTTATTTGAGAGCAATACTAATTTTCGAATTTCTTTTTCACTTTACCCTTAAAAAAATTCGTAAAATGACGCTATTTTTTTTCTATTTTGCTATATATAACATAACAGATACTAACAATTTAAATTTTTTAGGTCTTTTCATTAAAAAACATTATTAATTATTAGATATTGTGATATTTGTAGAATAGACATATTAAATAGCATCTATTTGATATAAAGTTAAAATTATACATTTTCTGTTACAAAGTTATCTAACGTAAAACAATGATAAGTTACTAATTTTCTTTTTGTATATGTACTTATCTTATGTTATTTTAAGAAATATATCAACTAAGATATATATGTTTAAGAGTGACAAACCAAACTATTGCCGAGATCGTGCAGAGCTGGAGGGCAGGAACTAATTAATTAATTTTTAAAGTTCTTTTTAAAGTATTCATTAATAAGGTCATTCGTAGCTGAAATGTTTAGTATAGAAACAAGTGTTTGGAAGGAGTGTTACTTTTTTTTATAAGAACAGAGATTTAATCACTTAATATAAAATAATAAAATCAATTAACATAATATGTAATCTTTCTTTGTTTATTAGGAAACCGTATTTTGTGTTCTAAAAATTTTTTTAATTGAAATTTATAAAAATGAAATGAATTCTAAATAATTCTATAGAAATATTTAATCTTATAAATTTTTAAGTTCTAATGGTCTATCTAATTGGGGCTTGAATGGTCGAGTGGCTAGCGCTCTGGCGCTCGGTACCACAGGTTTCGGGTTCGAGTCCCGGCGGTGGCATGGATGTTTGTAGTGGTTCGGAATCCACTTTAAACTGTAGGTCCCGGTCTAATAGGATCGTAGAGCGTTGCGGGGGCATTGTTACTCTGCGTCCGTGGCTTATCTTCAAGTGACACGCGCCCCCTGGGTAATGCAAAGTGAGTAACGTCTGTGCAGCGCTTCCCTTAAGGCATCCAAGGCCAAGCTGTCTAAGAGTTTGCCAGCTGCATTAGAAAGAAAAAAATGGTCTATCTAATTTGCATTGGCTATCACCAACATGGGCGCAACTGCCCCCATGGCGGACAAAGACCGTCGAGATTCGAGACATGAGGCATTTTCTTTTTACGGGGTAGGGTTGTCAGCCTTACGCCCAACTCTCTACAGTCATATGAGACCGAGTCCTACTGCTTAAAGGGGATTCCGAGGCACTACAAACAGCCCTGGCACCACCGGGACTCGAACCCGAAATCTGTGGCATCAAGCACCAGTGCTTCACACTCGGTCATTCAGGCCCGAGGTCCGAGTAAATTATGTTTATTGTGATTTATGAAATAATAAGTAACAATGAGGTGTGCATCAACTTTTTAACATTAAATTGAAATGTAAAGAAAATATAAAAGCAATTACTGTAGGTAAATATACAGTTGCTTAAAATGCAATTGAATACACAATAGAAATGTACAGGATGATTATAATTTAAAGCCCCACTTTCAAAATGCTCTTAAAATAGAACCACTCGTCAGGATGAGTTCACATTTGAACTGAAAATACTTGAAGATGGGGGAAACTGTACGGCATAAAAAACATTCCGTAGTCTATTAATAGATGGCGCTGTAAACGGCATAAAAAAGTGAATTCGGCTGCCAATGATATTTTGAATCGAAATGACAACGTATTTGGCATGAGTTGCCCATTCAACCAACTGTAGTGTTCAATACGCTTGATTGTTTCGGTGTTTTGACGACAAAATGACTTCTGAGTAATTCAAAAATTATGACGCTGTTAGTGGGGAGCCTTATCCCCAATGGCAAGGTCATACCAAAATGAATTGGAAAATTCGGTGGAATTTTTTTGATGCCATACCGTTTCCCATTTCTTACAAACATTATATTGCATATTGAAAAAAATATTATCCTATGCACTAGAGTAACTTTGCAATTTTTTTGTTTTTTAAATGAATATTTTTAACTATAATAAAATTTGAATGTATCTTGTATAAAAAGTATAAATTTAATTCTTTAAAATTTAAAATTCCGTGATTTTAAAATCAAAGGCAACATATTGTTTAGGAGTTTTATATTTTGGTTTGCTTCGTACAAAAATATTCTTAAAGAATTCAATGGATTAAAATAAAGCCATATAGCAAGGAGACATCTGCTTCCGTAGAATACTTTGATTCGCGTATACCGCTGAAAAGAACGCGTGAATATTGAAACTTTTTAATTTAATTCTGACAACAAACTTCGTATTAAATTAGCTTACCAACGGAAACTGGCATATTTATTTTGTCGTATGAGTCTAATGTATGCATTTCTAATTCTTGAATTTTTTTCTCTATAAGAGGGTTTTCGTGTATTTTACTTTATTTCTACAGTGTAAAAACAGAAATTGGGAAATAATTTCTAAAAGAACACATAGCAGTTTTAAATCACGTAATACATTGATATTTTGCCGTTGATAAATCGACGAAATATCATAGATCAATTAATGGTTTAATGTATTATGATCAGCTATCAATTATCATTAAATCATTAATGATTTAATAAATTATATTTTAAATAAATATTATTTTTCGTTGATTAATCAATAATATCATTAATGATTTAATGATATTGGTCAATCAACGAAATATAACTGATAATTTTCTATCATTAAATAACAATGATAAGCCGTTGCAAAAAGGCTGTAAATATTTTAATAACTAATTTCTTTCAATTTTCTAACATAAATTGCTATTCAAAAATTTTTGTATAGTTAAAATATTGATATTTGATTAGAAAAAAAAACTATGAATAAGGTTTGGTTTGGTTTGTCGCTCTACGGTCATCCTGTGCACACGAGGACTAAACAGACCGGGACCTATAGTTTAAAGTGGATACCGAACTACTCACAAACATCCATGCCACCACCATGATTCGAACCTGAAGCCTGGGGTACCAAAGGCTATGGATAAGGGGAAAAGACAAAGAAGAAATGTAAGAAGAAAGATATTTTGGAGATAAATGTTTATTATTTACAAAAAAAAAATTATTTAAAACTAATTTTTTTATTTCATTTTTGATTGTTTATTAATATTTTTTTTTAAATAACGACAATTTTTTTTTAAATATAGTTGCAGTTTACTGGCTGCAGTGTAATTTTTTTTTATTTAAAAATATTTTGTGATTTTTCTAATGAATAAGAAATAATTCCTGATGCTAAGTGAATTGTGTTTTGGCGCTCTTTACCACAGATTTCGGGTTCGAATTCCTGGCGGTACCATGGATGTTTGTAGTGTTTCGGAACCCACTTTAAACCGTAGGCCCTGGTCTAACATGATCGTAGAGGGTAGCTAGGGTATGGTTACTCCGCGTCCGTAGCTTATCTTCAAGTTATACGCACCCCCTGGTTAGTGCTAAGTGAGTAGCGTCGGTGCAGCGATTTCTTATTGCTAAAAACAACTGTCTGCCATTTTTTTCTCATGTTTCTCATTTAGTTTTCTATTTTTTTTTTGTATTTGAGCAAATCACAAATTTCTTCATAGCTTTTCAATATCAAAATATCTAATTAAATATTCCTACACAACAACGGGGCCTGATGGCCGAGTGACTAGTACTCTGGCGCTGTATGCAACAGGTTTCGGATTTGAGTCCCGACGGGCCATGGATTTTTATAGTGGTTCGGAATCCACTTTAAACTGTAGGTCCCGGTCTAACAGGATCGTAGAGCGTTGCGGTGGTAGTGTTACTACGCGTTTAACCCTCGTGTGCGCAAGATAACCGTAGAGTGACAACCAAAAAAAAAAAAAAAGAATAAGAAATAACTATATTTCCATTATATTAGAAAAAAATGACTATCTTCCAAATTGTTCTTTATATTCGTTGTCAATTAACTATGTATGACTGTAATTTAATATGAAATTTTTCAATTCGAAGAATAATAGGAAACTATTTCATACTAGCATAATATGACAATGAAGCATTAATATATAATGTTAACAATGACTAGAAATTGTATAAATAGTTCAAAGAAGGCAGAGAACGCGCTGAAGACGAAGAGCCCACTGGTCGGCACTCAACCTCAACCTCAACCGACGAAGCTCGCGTCTGAAAAATTTCAGATTTGGGGCTTGCAAACCATCGATTTTCAACTAGATAGATACCTTGCTGAGTATATGGCAATTTCAAAAGGATCAGTCAATTCCACTCTGGGCCTCAAACGCGTCAAATTTCGATTGGTACCGAAAACACTGAATGCGCCAGCTCACACTGCATG
This sequence comes from Caerostris darwini, assembly GCA_021605075.1. NCBI lineage: Eukaryota > Metazoa > Arthropoda > Arachnida > Araneae > Araneidae > Caerostris > Caerostris darwini. The sequence continues at coordinate 161,053 of BPLQ01007952.1, read as the reverse complement.
GATTCTTCGTGAAATGTTTCACCAAAAATGAAACCCATGTAGTTCCACAACTATCGTATTCCCACCGTGCGACTTCTGGCTATCCCCTAAACTCAAAAGACCACTCCGGGTACACCGTTTTCAGTCTCTTGAAGAGATTCAACGTGAATCGCCGCTCGCTTTGAATGTCATCCCTGACGATGACTTTTTAGCATGCGTGTAGGATTGGTAAAAAAGTTGGTATGAGTGCATTGTGTCCGGAGGGGATTACTTTGAAGGCGATGAAATAAATATGGAAGAATAAATAAAGAGTATTTGAAAAAAAAAATTGGTTTTACTTTTTGGGCACAGGGCCTGAATGGCCGAGTGGCTAGCGCTCTGGCAATCGGTACCACAGGTTTCGCGTTCGAGTCCCGGCGGTGCCATGGATGTTTGTCTTTTTTCGGAATCCACTTTAAACCGTAGGTCCCGATCTAATACGTTGGTAGAGCGTTGCGGGGGCCTTATCTTCAAGTTACACGCGCCGCCTGGGTAATGCAAAGTGAGTAACGTCTGTGCAGCGTTTGCCTTAAGGCATCTAAGACGTCCATGTCTGTTTGCCAGCTGCATTGGAAAAAAAAAAAAACTTTTTGGTCACAGTAGTATATTAAGACTCGAACCACTCCTCCTTACAGACAATCAAATGATTGCTAGGATTTCAAGTCTCTTGAATAAACAATCCACAACAAAAGTTGCGGTTCGTTTGAAACAATAGATCTATAAATGATGGACTAAACTGCTTTTAAGGAGAAAAAGAACGGTATCGCTTGACCAAATGATTGATTGATATAATGTGACCTTCCCTAAAAGGGGAATCTGAAATGACTTTGAAATTGATTCAGGATAGAGTTACGCTGACAGATAAAGATGATAAGAAAGTGACTAGAGAACATTTTTTGTCATATTTTTTTATAAAGATAAATATAGACAATTTTAGGCTTATCCTTTATTAGAAAATAATATATGATTGATAAGCTTTGAGATCACAGGGCCTGAATGGCCGAGTTGCTAGCGCTCGGTACCACAGGTTTCGGGTTCGAGTCCCGGTGGTGCAATGGATGTGTGTAGTGGTTCGGAATCCACTTTAAACCGCAGGCCCCGATCTAATAGGTTCGTAGAGCGTTGCGGGGGCATGTTACTCCGCATCCGTAGCTTATCTTCAAGTTGCACGCGCCCCCTGGGTAATGCAAAGTGAGTGACGTCTGTGCAGCGCTTGTCTTAAGGCATCCAAGACGTCCATGTCTAAAAGTTTGCCAGCTGCATTACAGAAAAAAAAAGCTTTCACATCACTGAAGAAATACGTAGATTTTATGTTTCGCTATTTCGTTCTCAAGAGATTTTAAATAAACTTCATTTTCAAACAAAATATTTCAACTGCAGTTATATTATCGAAATTTAATGTTTTTTTTTTGTTGTTTCTGTATTGCCTTAATTTCGTATTATATTTTCGTATCCAAAACTCCAAGATCGTCTGCCAACTGGCAGATTTCGAGACAGGAGATGGTTTCTTTTTAAGGGATAGGATTGTCAGCCCTACGTCCAACGCTCTACAATCACATTAGACTGGGTCCTATTGTTTAAAGTGGATTCCGAGCCACTACGAACATCCATGGCACAGCCGAGACTCGAACCCGAAACATGTGGTGCCAAGTGCCGGCCATCAGACCCAATAAGTTCTAATTGCATGTTAAAAATAAAAGAAGATTATTATGTTTTTATCACTAAATTTTTAACTGAAATTATTTAGTGATTTCTCTAAAACTTTCGTGGGAATTCTAATTTCATCTAGCTAAAAATCTTGAATAGTAAATTTTTAGTAGAAGTTATTATTGATTTTAATACAATTTTGTTATGTATTTTTAAAATTGCAGGTTATTTTTTAAAATTTTGATAAGTGTTAAATAATGATATCTTAAAAACAGAATATTTTTAGGCATATTTATTAGAATATTTTGCAAGTAGAAAAAAAAATAACATTTAAAATTTAAATGATTCGATATAATGAACAAAAAATTTTGACTTTATAATCCGAGAAGTAGAAATACTCAATGCTTAAAATGTAATAAAAAAAAAACATTTACTGTGAAATCTATAAAACGAAATATAAAAGCAAAGAACAAGAATTCAATGGTTAATTTAGTTAAGGAAAAAAAAAATACTTTTCAATCCAGAAAAAAAGAATTTAAATTTACGAATTACAACAGTTCTAATTTGATTACAAAACTTTCTACTCGCCAGTATTCCCCTGGGTAGATCCAGCAGCCTAAGAGCATCAAATTCAGTCAAAACCTAAACAGAGCATTAAAATGTTTTCTGCATTAGATGACTTTTAAAACCATTTTGAACGGGAAAAATAGGGATTCCCATTTTTATGCTCCTTGTAGAATTATTTATTCTGAAAGCACGAAATCCCAAAGCGAATAAAAACTGCTCGCGACGTAATTTAATGCGAGCATGTTCGCAACATTTCAGCTGAAATTTTCTGGAGAGTGTCCTCATAAAATCTACTTTTGCGGTAGTTACAGATATTCAGGATACAGAAATTTGCAATGGGTGCATGTTCACGATGAATCCTCATGTTTTATGTAGAGCACTTCTAAAAATGTGAGCAATTCCCTCCTGACTTTTGGAGGAAAAAGGGAACTAATAGGATGTGACGTAAACCGGAAGTTAGGGGTGTCATTTCTTCCACGAGATTTATTATAGCTAGATGTAGTACGACTTGTGCTGTTTTTGATATAGGATAAATGCATCAATATTTCTACTTTGGGAATTTATCTTAACCCTAATTTAACCGTATAAAGATGGTGCAGATCATATTGTATATATATATATATATATATATGTGCGTGTGTGTGTACGTGGGAAGAAACAACCAATTTGCTTTTACAGAATGTCTGGACAACAACCTCTTCTAATTTTCCTATAATTAATATTTGCCTTAATAATTAAATAATTCTCTCAAATTCTACAAATATGAGAATAAGAATTTTGTAACTATACTTTCTTCTACGCACTGGCAGAACCCCCTTCGTCGTGACATTCGGGAGAAATAGTCAGTTGGCCTACAGACACTTACTCTGAGAAGTATATTTCGCCCACCCTGCGCGTAGCAAATTCCGGATTTTCAGCTCAGAAGTGGGGTTCTTTCTCGAATCTATAATTATCTGTCTTTACATGTGTTAAATACTGTTTCTCACTAGTTGTATTGATATGGTGTTTATGCCTATATAAATAAAACGCTGAGTTCTGCAAAATGGGAAGTATCTCAACCCAACCACGCGTTACAATCTGATTGACTAATCTATATACTACATTTAAAAATATCGTATATTTCATAGATGCTGCTTAATAATAAAACAACACAAAATAATATTTTAATTTCTATGGAAACCATAGGTTCTATTTTTGAAGTTTCATTTAGAATTTTTCTACTGTGAAACTATTATTGTAAATGGCAATAATGTTTATAATTTAATGTTACTATATACAGCTATTTTTTATTTCATAATACAATAGAAAACTTTGGCAGCTGTGATTAAATTGGTTTACATTTTTTTCAAATTTTTGAGATTTTTTTTTTTTTAATTTTTTTTTATCCTCTTTGTATTGAAAATATGCTAGCGATAATTTAAATAAGTATAAAAAAGCTTGATTAGAAATTCTTGTAATCATTTAAGACAACATTTGTGTGAATTATTGCAGAAACCTCGAAAAATCTTGTTTTATCTGAAGAATAATTTTTTTTTCATGAAAAAGGCCTTCTTTATGAAAGGGATCTTTTCCTTGGTTTTATTTATGTATTTAGGTAAACAAATATTTATCACTTTTTATACCGGATATAAAACTAAAAGAAATCATGTTGTTCGCCTGCAGCAAGTAAAGGATTTTATGCGAAATGATCTTCAATTTTTCTGATCATTTGCGAAAAAAGAATCGATTTTGTGTTGAATGACTGGTGAACATATGCTTTTGTTCTTTAAGTTTTACTGAAATTCCAATACATAGATCTGACATTTTACTATTATTCATTTTTTTTCGTGAACGAAATATATATATTTATATATATATATATACATATATATCCCCAAATTTGATTTATTTCTTGAATTACGATGCATTTCAAAACATGATAATCAGACAGATCAATTCTGTTTATGCATTGTCATTTCGAGAAAAAATTCCTTCAATTTTTTACGCTATCCAAGCAAGAAAAAAAATATATGGTCGCAAATGTATTTTTTAAGTAGATTTAAATTTTACAATTTATTTTTAAATGTTTTCTGAGTTGAATTTTGTTATTAATATATTTTGTTATTTGTTGTTAAAGAAAATTAAATGCTTTACATCAACAATAATAATAACATATATAATTTTTTTATCATTGTTCTATATTACATATATATACAACAATAATAAAAAAGTATTTTTAAATTATATTTAAATTTTATAATTTATTATTAAATGTTTTTTGAGTTTAATTTTTTATTAATATAATTCATTATTCGTTGTAAAAAAAATAAATGTTTTACAACAATAACAATAACATATATATTTTTTATCATTGTTGTATACTATGTATATATATATAACAATAATAAAAAGGATTATGAATTAATGTATCCTGATGCATGTAGTTTAATCGCAAAACAACAAATTTATGTTTTAAAGCTTATGACTAGTGACTCAAGGGTAACTTGAGCAATTAGTGTGTAAGTTTAAATGTTTAAATCCCTATCGATGTCCGTTGCAGTCATTAGATTCAGAAATGAAAAGACTTGATGTCATTTGTGGCAAGTTTAAAACTTCTCGTATTGAGTGTGAGACTTCCCGTTGGAAGTTTACCAGCTTTTCTCCCGCACCCTAAGCAAATGCCGGAAAGTTAATCCTAAAAGTCCTCTCAGAGGGTAGATTTTATAATAATATATATATATATATATATATATATATATCATCTTCTTCATTGGCATGCCTTGGCAAGTAGCCCTCTGCATACCAGCAGATTTCAAGACAAGAGATGTTTTCTTTTTTTATGGGGTTGGGTGTTAAGCCCTACACCCAACGCTCTATAGTCATTTTAGACCTGGACTTACAGTTTAAAATGGATTTCGAACCCCGACGAACATCCGCCGCCGGGTCTCGAACCCGATAACTGTGGCATCGAGCACCATAGCGCTAGTCACTCGGATCAGGCCCCTTACCAGTATATTTATAAAACCAAGTAATAATATCAACAAGTTTCCAAAAGCAAACAATGATGAATTTTTTAATCAATGTGAATTTTCCAATTATATATTTATGCATATAATAATAAAATACTAATATATTTTATAATATAATAAATATTATACTATATTATAAATAATCTATAATAATCCTCATCAGTGGTGCAACAGCTCCATGGTGGGCCAAGGTTGTCTACCGACTGACAGATTTCGAGACAGGAGATGTTATCTTTTTACTGGGTAGGGTTGTCAGCTTTACGCCCAACGCTCTACAGTCGTATTAGATCGGAACCTACAGTTTAAAATGTACTCCGAACCACTACAAACATTCATTGAACAGCCGGGACTCGAACCCGAAACCTGTGGCACCGAGCGCCAGACACTCGACCATTCAGGCCACAACATATTATAAGGCACAATAATAATTAATCTATAATATAGTTTCGTAAATGCTTTTTACATTCTTAGCCTATTATGTATTGATATATTTAATTCATGCACAAAAATACATAAAAATTGGCAATTGTTTGAAAAAGCAATCATGGACTGGCACCGAGTACCAGAAATATATATATATATAGAGAGAGAGAGAGAGAGAATGTACAATATGATGATTATGCAATATGACAATGATGATAACACTGATTATACACTATGACAATATGATACAATATGACAATATTTTACAATATGATAAAATATGGCATTGTACTTAGTTGAGAAAAAATATTTGATAAGAAGTAGAATGCTACATTTTTTCTTATTGCATTTTGCATTTATTCAAATAATAAATTTATTATGTAAATTACAGTATATGATTAATTAATAATTAGAAATAAAATCTTTTTATCAATTGATATTATTTATAACACTTTGTATTGGATATAATTAAAACATCCTACTTATTCATGTAAAAATTTTGATTTTCACATTCCTTTACTACTATGGCTTTATCTCTGGCAAGCAACCGGAACGAAATGTTCCCCGAACTGGTGCAAATTTACCAAACAAGTTTTAGATAACATCTCAGGTGAGATTGATTCATATTCTAAGTTTCATGTCATCTGTCAGATGTGTCGCCAGTTTGCGTCGTGACACAACGAATCGTATTCAAATCTACACATGCATATAAACATTAGTCTGAAGCTTATTTTGCCCCTGGAACTAAAATTGCTGTCGTCTGATGATTATATTCAAGGGAGAACTCGAGGGAACTCAAAGTCATTATTGTTGGTGCTTTAGGAAAACATTATCAAGTGTAGTACAATTGAAACTTGGATAAATAATACAAAAACTATTTTAGCTGGCTCTTTTTTCGAGAACCTTACAAATGTCCTATGTCAGTCTTCATACATTTGATGAGAAAACTGGCTGAAAATTTAAATAAATGAAAACTACTGTAAAAAACAATGTAGTATTCTGCTTCTTATCAAATGTTTTCCCTCAAGTAAATACAATGTCATATTATACATTCTCTGTCTTTATATATATATATATATATATATGGTACTGTCCATGACATCTGTTTGAAATCTGACGTCATATTCATAAGGGTTTGAGTTACGCTTTGCTTTGTCAGACGCTAAAACGGATTCCGGAGATTTTTGAAATGTCTGAATTAATTGAGCAAAGAACATACATTCAATTTTGTTTGCGGGAACATATAGAATGTTGCAGAAGGCATTCGGTGAACATTCCTATATCGGAAAGAAATGTTTAGAAGTGGTATAAACAGTTCACAGAAGACAGAGAACGAGTTGAAGACGAAAAGCCCTCTGGTCGGCCACCAAATTGCTTTGGCAAAATGTGAACGCAAAGCAGCAAGTCCAACATTCCACAACATGAATAACGTGGATTCTGCCATACATCTGCTACATATTGACAAATGTGTATTGATTGTCTAGCATTTGGAAAGCAACTATAAAACTAGAAATACTATAATTAAAAGGCATGGAAATTACAAATCTTGCAAATTAATTGTGTTGCAAATTTCAGAACAGCTTGCCATATACATCATTGGGCTTTGGGACAAAGGAATATAGGTTCGAAACTCAACAAGTATGGCTAAATCATAAAACTTCAGTGTATATGGCACGGAGAAGCATGATAAATATTTTGCCAATAAGTGTTTCATTAGTCTAGGCAGATAACTCAGCTCTGTCCTGCGAACTACTAGCTCTAGATTGTTGATAATAGAGCAAACCAGATTCTTAGTTGAAGTTGTTAGCACTTTTGTTTCATCTTACACCTGTGAATCGTTTTTTTCTAAAATGTATTTGATCCAACACAAAACACGATCAAACATCATGAACGCTAACCTGCAACACCCATTACGATGTGCAAATACCCAAACAGAGATCGATTTGCAAAAGGTAAGTGAAAGAGTGGAGAAACAAATGTTTGCACTAGAAAAATAAATATTTTTTAATGATTTCCTATTTTCATTTCGTTTATATTTATATATTTTTTAAATCTCATTTTTAGTGTAATATATGTCTTCACAATGTGCAATGTGCGTTAAGTATCGTTATTATTATATTATCTATGTTTACAAGTAAGAATAATAGTAAACACAAAAATAATAACTCATTATGTTTCAATTTTTCACTCCAAAAAATGGCCATAGTGGGTCTAAATCTAATATGAAGATATATACACTCATGTCCATAAATTAAGGATAATGAAGTTCAGGCAAAGAAAGAGACAGAAGCAAAACAAATTTGACTTATTTGTAAAGTCTATTCATTAAACAAAAGGTAAAGAGCAAAAAAATATGCTATATGTTTGACATAATTAATAAAAATTGCGATTTTTACTCCCTGGAGCAAATTTCAAAAAAGAACCTATTTACAAAAAACAGATTAACATGGTTAGTATGATGGTTAATATGGAGATTGTCACCCGGACGATACAATACAGGCCTTACAACGCCTAGGCATGCTGAGTATCAAATTATCAATCTGATCTTGGGGAATATTACACCACTCATCCAGCAATGCCCTCCGAAGTTCCGGTTGACAGGTGGGAGGGGGTTGACTGGCTTCAATTCGTCGGCCAAGAATATCCCCCACATGCTCTATTGGATTTAAGTCCGGTGAGTATGCTGGCCAATCCATACGGGTGATATCCTCCAATTGAAGGCATTCGTCTACAACGCTTGCACGGTGAGGACGGGCGTTGTCATCCATAAACAGAAATTCAGCACCCATGGTGCCCCGAAAAAAACGTACATGTTGTTCCAGAATGACATCCCGATAGATGTGGCCTGTCATCATTACACTCTGAACATGCAGGTCAGTTCAGGAGCCAAGAATAATTCCTCCCCAAACGAGCCATCCTGCACCACCGTAACGGTGTCGTTCAATGGTGTTCTCTTGGTGGTAACGGGTACCTGTAGTGTTACTCGCGTCCGTAGTATATCTTCAAGCTACACGTTCCCCCTGTGTTAGTGCTAAGTGAGAAACAACGGTGCAGCCCTTGCTTATGGTATAAGGATTAACTGTCCCTGTATTGTCAGCTGCATTAGAACAACACAACACTAAATAGAAATCCTTAAACGATTGTTATATTTTTTTAAATTTTAAAATAGTACATAATTATTCTCAATTTGTAATAAATAAAGGCCCACGAATTTATCTTGAAGCTATAACAATTTTAAATGGCCAAATAAAGAATAATAGTCAAATAAAAGAACTATTATAAGAAAACAATTAATTCAATGAGTCCTCTTCCAGTGCAGTCATAATGGTAAAACCATTCATTTGTTTTGAATTAATGGGGCGTAGGGACAAAACTGAAAGATATTATTTTTAAATGTTCTTCTTTTGGAAGGGGATTTTCCGAGACAGATTCTATTGAACAGCCTGCAATATATCTGAGCAAATTATTCCCTAAAGGGATTTTTCAAATGAATAGAGCAGGGCATTATTATGGAAAAATGGCTGCAATTAACTTTGGACGAGATTTTTTTTTCCTTTCAAAAAATGTAAATCAATTTTATGCTGATATCACTTAAGTATAATTATTTACTCTTCAATTTGATGTTCAAAGGATGAGAGTAAAAATTGTTTTTAAAAAAAAATTCTATGAATTATATGCACTAAGACATAAAAAAAACCCACCTCTAATAATTATTTATTATTATATTTTGAGAAAAACACTGTGAAATTTATTTAAACTAATTATTTATTTTCTGATTCAAATCAGTGTTGTTTTATAACAGCAATATGTACCTATTTATAGTCTAATCTTGCTGATAAAGGCCTGATGACCGAGTGGCTAGCACTCTGTGCAACAGGTTTCGGATTCGAGTTAAGGCAGTGGCATGGAGATTTCGAGATCTGTAGGGATTCGGAATCCACTTTAAGCCGCAGGTCCCGGTCTAATAGGATTGTAGAGCGTTGTGGAGGTAGTGTTACTCGCGTCCGAAGCATATCTTCAAGCTACACTTGTCTCCTGGGTAGTGCTAAATGAGTAACAGCGGGGCAGCCGGACGCAAGATTAACTGTCTCTGTATTGCTAGGTGCATTACAACAACAACAACATAGTCTAACCACTTTTTAAAATCTTAACTTTAAGGGTATTTACTTGTTGTAGAGGAGAAGCTCCAGAAAACTCCCATAGATAGCCAGGCTGTCAATGTTAGATGCTGCATAACTGTCACTCATTCTCCTCGTTAATTATAATAAAAGCTTGAAACCTCTTCGAACCTGACGCCTTCTGCAAGAATCTGCTTATGTTAATCCTCATTATTTAATAAAATTCTGCGATTTAAAAGATCATATATCATGTTCGCCATTAAAGGAAAAACAAGTAATATAAAAAAAAAAATTTAATGTCAATTCCTACTTTTTTTTCACTCTATTGAAGAAAGTCCATTATAAATAATTTTCATTCCTTTCTTTTAAGTTTATCTGGCAACATCTATGGGTAGATACATGCAACTTAAATCTAAAAAAAAAACTAAGACTAATTAATTAAATTTAATTACTGAATTAATATTTGAAAAAACTGTATTAACATCAAGTGTCATCCACTACAAGTTAAAAAAAATGTATTTGAACTGGAGTGAATGAATACAAAGTGTTTTATGAACGACTGAAAATTTGAACAAGACATATATAGGGAGAGTGTGAGCTAATAGAAGAAATTGAAGAAACATAAATGAAAATGAAGATGAGCACATATGAAAATTTTTGAGGTAAATACTTCTTTCACCTATTTAGGGTTCCCTGATTATGTTTATATAATTTTATATCTTTATTGTTTCTCTTTTGAAATGCCTAATTTAAAAGAGGAAAAAGTTGATTGATCTATTAAGATTAAGTATCCTAATTAGCCCTTACACTTAAGATTTTTTATTTTTGTTTCTTTTCACTGATCATTTTTCTGAAGAAAAATAGATAATTCTTAGCTAATTTCATTTTCTCGTGCATATTTTCGAACAGTTTGAGTTGAAAAAGCATTGATAAAATAATTTATCAACAATATATTTTAGAAAAGAAGTAAACTAAACAAACTGGTGTTTTTTTTTCTTGCTACTCAATCATATAAGTCCATTAAATATAGTAGGTTCTCCAAAAAAAAAAAAAATGCAATGTAATCAAATTTAACCAAAGAGAAACTAATTTTATTAAGCCTAGATCAAAGCAGGATAAATTTCATTATACGAGCTGGTTTTGAAGATATCAAATTATGCATAAACAGATGCACAATTTGACATCTTGCTCTCCTATTGAAATTATATTACACAAGAGGAATTATTTTTTTTAATATTTTATGAATTTTGGAAATTATTGGGAAAAATATTGATTTAATTTTTTTTATTTTTGTTGTATTGTCATTTAAGTAATGTTGTTTTTGAAGTTGGATTCTTTGAATTTTCAGATATTTATTTGCATTCATAACAAAAACTCTTTACAGTGAAATTAAACAAAACAGAAATAAATTAGTTTATATACCTATTATACTTAGAAATTTGTACATATTATTTTATTTCTCGTTTAATAAAAAACAATTATTCATTCTTGTGGATAACTAACGTTACCATTCTCTGGTTTCTCATGATCTAAATATGTCAACAATGTTGACATGTAGTTTGAAATCATAAAACTTCACCAAACAGAAAAAAATAAACAAAATTTGTTCAAGTATGGTGTCCAATGCCCGCCTCGTGGCACAGAGATAATGTGGCGTGTAGAAAGGTTTAGGTTCAAATTTTGAGTGTGGTGTTTGTTGCAGTCATTACTTTCATATACAAAGAGAATCGTTGTTGATGATGACAACATGTCAAAGCGCTTTGCATTAATATGTAGACTGCCTGGTGGAAGATTTCTAGGTTTTCTCCCATACCACACGAAAATTCGAAATATTAAACCTCTAAAATTTCTTTCAAATGGTGAAGTCTCGAGGTCCACAGCTATGCAACAAAAAATGGAACCTTCCTTCCTTACGTCCTTCCTTCCTTCTTTCCGTCCTTTCTTCCGTCCGTCCTTCCTACCTTCCTTCCAGCCTTTCATCCGTCCTTCCTTTTATTTTCTTCCTTCGTCCATGCTTTCCTTTATCCGTCCGTCCTTCCTTCCGTCATTCCTTCCTTCTTTGCGTCCGTCCGTCCGCCCTTCCTTCCTTCCTTCCGTCCGTCCATCCGTCAGTAAGTGAGTTTGTGTGTGTGAGTGACATCTGTCTTCAACGTGTTTCCGAACCGGAATTTTCTAATTTGTACCGAAGTCAAAAGAGAATTAAACTACATCTACATTTGCTGAAGTTTCTCTTTGTGTTTTTATCATACATAACAAGAATTAAATAAAACTTTCTGAGCGATTGTCCTTATTTCTAAATTAATGTTTAAAAATAAATATAACTGACTAATCCATGTCTTTATTGATCTATTAAATATAGAAGATAGTAAAAATAAGATTCTTCCTTTTGTGTGGAAAGCACAAAAATGTCTCACCCACCCATTCTTTTCCGCGAAATTGCTCATCTATTGCGTAAATCTCCAAAACAATTGTTTGAGTTTCTGTGCAATTACGGAACTTTGAACAGCACTTTATCCAGGAATTAATTACATTCATTAGTTATTTTTCAATTGTTTTGGGTTTTTTTTTTACTTAATCCTCAATTACATTTTCATTGGCAGTTGTTTAAGTGTGCATTTACTAGAATTAAATAAAACATTTTAAAGTGAAGATTCTTAGATCAGAATAAATATTTACAAATAAATAGTAAGCAAATTTTATTGAGAATATTTACCTGATTATATGAAAATTTGAAAGTGAAGGTTCATAATTCTCTAGTAAATACTAAGAAATTTTTATTGAGAATGTTTACCTGATTATATAAAAATTTGGAAGTGAAGGTCCTTAATTCTCTAGTAAATATTAAGCCATCTTTATTGAGAATGTTTACCTGATTATGTGAAAATTTGAAAGTGAAGATCCTTAATTTTTTAGTAAATATTAAGCAATCTTTATTGAGAATGTTTACCTAATTATACGAAAATGCAGAATAATTAAATTACATTCTGCGAACTCATGATGCTCGCACATCTTGGAACATCAAATATAACAGGTTCTATGTTTCAATTTAAGGTATCTCAGTGACACAGTGACCATCCCTAGATAAAGAAGATGTGCGCTTAGAATATATTATCATTATATCATCTATGTTTACATGTAAGAGTAATAATAAACACAAAAATAGTAACTCATTATGTTTCAATTTCTCACTCCAAAACAATGTCTATAATGGGTCTAAATCTGATATGGAGATATATATATTTATATGCGGCCCGCGGAGTTAGGATACATTTCCAAAGTGGGTCACAAGATCATTTGGGTTGGCCATCTTTGGCATACAGAAACATATAGCGTCCTTCATTTTTTTTATCCCTTAGCATTTATATTCCTAAGCATTAAGGACATTAGAAATTTAAAGACACTGAAATTATTTGCAACTTTATGGGCTATTGTTTCTCTATATAACTTTCAATTCTTATATTTATATAAATACCTTATGACTATAACTATATGAAACCCTACAGATGTTACAATGTAACACAAAAGTCCACCAATAAAACCTTTCAGACATTAGATCATTACGAATTGAAACCACGGGAAATATTGCATGTCTACCACATGAACCTGGCCCCCAGGTAAAAGGCACTTTGCCATATCCATAGTCACATATACAAGATTATTAATTCAAATATGCCATCACAGCAACTCCTCTAAAGTTGTTAACGCTATTCAATTTAATGAATTCGGTTTATAGCCTGCGGCAGTATGACCAATGCCGCCCGACATAGTTTGTAACCAACTAGGGCTGCAGTTATTGAAATGGCATAGTTGTTGTAATACAATGAGTTAATTACGTAAGCATTCGAATGTTTACTTTAACGAATATTTGTGTGGTCATCGCAAATGGAAACATGCATTCGCTGTTCTCTGTCTTCGTGGATTTTCATTGAGTGCTTCTATGATTTATCCCGGTAAAGCGGAAATGTTAATGGTTGTAATTGCTTGTTTCAATATTATAAGTTTCTTATATTAGAGATTGTTGTATTTAAGCATGTAAATCTCCTACATATTAAAAACTAAAAGAGTAACACAGGTGTAGCCCTTGTTTATGGCATAAAGATTGTCTCTATATATAGCCAGCTGTATTAGAACAACAATAGTTAACTTGGAATCTAATACATATGGAAGTAAATCTCCTACACTTTAAACACCCTGGGTAGTGTTGAATGAATAACAGAGGTGCAGCCCTTGCTTGTGAATCCTACAGATCAAAATGGAAATGCCATCATTCCGGAAAGCCTCTCAGATTTCTGGCCCCACGTTGAATGGTATACATTAGTTACTTGGAATTGGGCCTGATGGCCGAGTGGCTAGCACTTTAGCGCTCGATACCACATGTTTCGGGTTCGAGTCCTGGAGGTGACATGGGTGTTTGTAGTGTTTCGGAATTCGGTTTGTAGTGTTTGTAGTGTTTCGGTCTAATAGGATCGCAGAGCGTTGTGGGGGTAGTGCTACGCGCGTCCGTAGCATATCTTCAAGCTACAAGTGCCCCCTGGGTATTGCTAAATGAGTAACAGAGGTGAAATCTTTGTATTGCCAGCTGAATTAGAACAACAACAGTTACTTGTAATTTTGTGTGGAAATGTGGTTAAGAAATAAATCAATTGTACTTCCTAACAGATAATCACATTCATTTAAAAAGGAAAGCATTGACAGGCTACTTATTTTTAGTGAATTTTCCAGCATAATGGTATAGTTTTAGTCGCATTCAGAGACATATGCCTAGTGTAAGCTATTATGGAACTCACTATGGGGCGTGATATGTTATGGCGCAAGTATCAAGCTGTTAGATCAGGCTTCGTCAAATAGATTCAAAGGTGTAAGTGCCTAAGGTGATATTTGATGTATTCTGACAAATATTTCTTGAGGAAAGCATATATTTCGTTTTCTCCTGGTTTATGTTTAGATGCAAAGCCCTTGCAGCTCGATTCAAAAGGTCAACAAGCTTCCATATGAATTTTGTATAATTTTTCATAATTAATCTGAAATACAGATTAAATTTTTTATGTAGTTAGAAGATTTTACTGACAACTATATTTTTAGATATTAATCTTTTTCTTAAGACATCTTGGAAACATATAGATTCAGGTTTTGATATATTGTTTTGACTTCCACGGCGTTTATAGACAGAAAATTAAAAAACAACAAAAGACAATTATTAGTTAGCCTTCCTTATGCTTTAAAAATTAGTTACTTACTCAAATCTAAATTTAAAACTGAGTTAACTCTCTTTTATTTTGAATGAGATATCATTTATTCATACATGATTATTTTTTAAACTTGTCAAAGTAAAGTTAGTTTATTTTTTCTTATAACTATAATAAGTTACAAATTTCAAAAAAGTTATAATTTTATTCAAAGTCTGTTTTTATTCTTATTAAACAAAAAAAAAAAAGAAACATAACAAAGCAATGGAGACTTTCTAAAATTAACATTATTTGTTTCTTTAAACATAAATTTTAAAGAACTGCAGAAAAATTTTGCTTCCAAAAAATGAAAACTTAATAACAAGGCATATTTTAAAAATGTATTCTTTTAAGTTTTATAATGTAATAGTTTAGCTAACTTGGACAAGTAATTTGAAATGGGATTTTTTGTACGTTTTGAAGTCATATTTGGAGACGCTTTTCTAAAATTCAATTGAATGACTTGATTAAAAAGATGAAAAATATAAAACTAAAAAGAGAAAGCAAGACGTAGGATTAATTTTGATTGTTTACAATTTAGTCAGAAGTTACTTTATGTTTATTTTCAATTTTAAAACTCACACTTTCTTTAAATTTTTTTGTTACATCCAAGAACTTTATTAAACCAATTTTATTTGCTCTCTTCTACATTTTTGTGAAGAAAGGAATGAATAAAAATGAATCAGAAATAAAAACAAATTAAATTTGCTTTCCGTATTGAAGGATTTGTACCAAGGAGAAACAAATTGTAAAATATTTTTTGTTCTTACTATTTTTTTTTATTGAAAATTGATACTTATTTTCCTTACAAAATACTAATATTTATGGAGTAACAAAGAATTTAATCTGATTGTTGAATGTATACAACGTAGAAATGATCTCATATAAGAGAATTAATATATTTTGCATGAAAGAAAAATATTTTTTTTTGCTATATTAATTTTTACATTTCGGAACCGTTTTTTATAAAAGTTTAATCAGGAATAAAAGTGTTGAAAGGTTACAGTTTTAACAATTGTCTAACCCTTATGTCTTGTAAAGAGAGTTGGTAAGACAGATTTAGTTTGGTCTATCGTTGTATGATAATTTTGCGTACGTTGTGGACTAATTAGACCGGAACCCACAGTTTAACGTGGATTCCGAACCGCTAACAAACATCCATGTTACTGCTGCCAGGATTCGAACCTAAAGCCTGTGATACCAAAGGCCAGAACGCTAGATTAAGCTAGCCGCACTGTTAAGACAGAATCAAATGGTTCGTCCTTGAATGAAGCACATAACGATTGTATAGGGGTTTAGTTCGGGGAACGGACTGATGACCAATCGGCAAGTATTGTCATCAATTTCCAAATTTTTCCATTTATTTTAATTTTGTGATACATAGGAAGATATTTCATTGTTCTACGAGAACTGATAAATACATTTATAATCAGTAATTTTCGTTTTAGTTTCGTCGTTTTAATCTACTAAACAGAAATAATTATCGAACACGTATATTAATATGTAACAAGTAATATAAAAAAAAAAAAATTTTAAAGTCAATTACTATTTTTTCCCACTATATTGCAGAAAGTCCTTTATAAATAATTTTCATTCATTTTTTTAAGTTTATCTGATACCCTCTATTGGTAGATATATGCAACTTAAATATAAAAAAAAAACTAAGATTAATTAATTAAATTTAATGACTGAATTAATATTTGAAAAAAAAAAACTGTTTTGACATCCAGTGTCATCCACTACAAATTAAAAAAAAAAATGTATTTGAACTGGAGTGGATGAATAAAAAGTATTTTATGAACGATTGAAAATTTGAACAAGATATATATAGGGAGAGTGTGAGCTAATGGAAGGAATTGAAAAATAAAACGTCAAAATTGTTGAAAATCTCTTTTTTTTTATAAAATTGAAAAGATATAAAAAAACATAGCAGTACTTAAAACCCAATTTTAATAATGTATTTTTAACATAATGTATTGCACATATAATGTATATTTTTAATACACTGTGTGTCACTACTTTGGCGTTTATGAAATAAATATATTTTGTAAAAATGTGATAAATCTCCCGGGCCGCATGCGGGCCTGTGGCCACGAGTTAGCCCTACAACAATGTACCCTACTGAATGACCCTCAGCCCCAATGCTCACTAGCAGTGCACGTTTTCACTGAGCCACGAGTCAGGCTTTTCAAATTTTTACAAATGACATCAACTCACAGCATGATATGGATATTTTTTTTGCAGGACCAACAAATACGCAATGCATCATTTGAAAGTGTTTTTCCTGCGTTTTTTACAATAACGAACTTTAATCTGCTCGTGACTTTCTTCTTCTAAATATTTATTTAGCCATTTCAACAAATTACATCTTCTCCATCATTAATATCACAGCAGGATCAATATAATGGTTTCCGATCTCCACTGAAATCAGTGGAACATCAGTGGGATCGACTCTCTTGAGAGTCGTTTAAAAAGTAGATCGCTTTCAAGTAATTCAGAGAAAGTAATTTATCAAAAGGTCTTTTGAGATGCTTGCAGCTTTTCAAACTTTTTAAAGAATTATAGAATATGCAGGAAAGTAAAAAAAAAAGTTTTAGCAAATGCAGGACATTTATTTTTCTTTTATATAGCTGCAACGCTTTTTATCGTAGTTCGTTGAAATAAATCAGTACCTCATTGTGAAATTTTTTAGAGGAGAGGGATTTAGTAAAATACTACTAAATAGGCTCTTGGGAAGAATATCAGACGTTGCAATTTTATTGTACGTTTTATGGACTAAAAATTTAAAACTTTTTAATCTCACAGTATTAATATGTTGTTGTTTTGATCCAGCTGGCATTACAGACACAGTTAACCTTCTTGCCATAAGTAAGGCATGCTCCACTGTTACTCATTTAGCATTAACCAGGAGGCACTTGAAAGGCCACGGACTTGAAGATTTTGCTACGGACGCGAGTAACACTACCCTCACAACGCTCTACGATCCTATTAGACCGGAACCTACGGTTTAAGTGGATTCCGAACCACTACAAACACTCATGGCACCACTGGGTTTCGAACCCGAATTCTGTATCATTTGAATTAATTAATTTTTTTTAAAATTAAGTTATAGTTAAAAATAAATAAATTAAAAGTTATTATGCATTTATAATAAAAAAATAATTGAAAAATTAAATAATAAATAAAACGGAAAATATTCAGTCCGTCTATTCTCTACATAAATAGCTTCTCATCATGAAATAAATGTCTTCGAATAATATCGAAAATTCTTCTACCACGAAACAATAACATTTAAAAAAAATCTAGAACTATTAAGTTCTATGTCTCTTTTTTTTACCCACCAAAAAATATCTCAGCAACCATTTCAAAATCCTTTTCAGTCTCTACTACCCTACTATTGGACAACATGACCTAAAAGAAAAATGCAATAAGGCTTACGATCTCTAGTTATCCTGCTCTCTTTTTTTATCCTCCAGTGCAGTAATTTTCTGTTTCGTGACATGGCAAAAGAGGATCAGATCCTTTCCACCTCGAAATAGATTGATCCATTTTGCACTCACCTGTACCAGTGTCGGAATTCACGAAGCACTTCTTTTGCGTGTTACTCTACAGTTGCATGTGAGGATTCGAAAATTTAATAAGAGCCCCCTGTTCGAATCCAATTTCCTTCGGTCTGTAACATTTTGGACATTCTGTTAGGGTTCACGCATTACGCTTTCGAATCCCTCTCGAAACTCAACATGAATCGGAATATTTAAAAAAAGAATATTGGAATAAAAAAAATTTGCATTCACAAAAATAATTTTTATTTTAGATATTTTTCTACTTTTTAGCTGTATTTATCAAATTCCGTTAAAGATTTTGCTGTTTTTGTAAAAGGTATTTTTCCATTTTGAAAGAGGTGCTCTTCCGTAAAACACGTGAAAAAATATTTTACCTCACGAAATATGATAAGGAATCAAACTAAAAACGTTAACTACTACGTGATACTTTCATAAACAATACTGTCAGACTCATACTTTCATAAACAATACTGTCAGACTCATACT
>BPLQ01007952.1:49746-141988 GCA_021605075.1 Caerostris darwini | reverse complement strand
TACTGTCAGACTCATACTTTCATAAACAATACTGTCAGACTCATACTGCTTGTTGATAACTGCAACAGTTTTTTTCCAAACTTTATCCATTTTGCTAGCACAAAAAACAGCCACTTCATTTCTTATCGTTAACTTTTTTGAAACAGGATTGACTAGCGAAAAATTTGTTATCTTGTTCGGTTCACGATTATTTGGAAAGGTTACTTTAAACATTTCAACAGATTTTCTATGCAAACGCCTTTCGAAGCGATGTTCAGTCATAAAATTTCATTCCGCTTGGGGAAAATGTTTTTTTTGATCTTGCACCAAACAAATGGCTTTTAAAGCCTAGCACCATATTTTCCCACCATACTTTTAATCGAAATATTACTTGTAACAGTACAGAGATGTAATTTTTGGAAACAATTTGTTCTTAATGGACTTTGTTGGGACTTTGAACTTTAATGGACATTGTTAACAATTTGTTTTAGACTTTTTACATTTTTTTTTACAGTTTGGGTCGTGCAACTTGTCAATCAGTCTGCATTAACTTTCCAAATCAAATGTCATGTATTTTGATAGTAACGGAAGAAGTTTTCGGATATAACTGTTCTAAAAGTGAAAGATTCAGCAACCTTCTATTTGTTCACATCTTCATCACTTACTCGAAGTCATTGGAGAGATTTTTATACAGTCATATATATTGATATATACATAATTGTAGTGCCCATTCCTGTTGTACTTACAAAAATTCTCAATTAGGCTCTGGATTGCAATCTGAGATGTCCCATTTTCTAAGCCCATTGCACTTCCCATTAAATTTCTTCAGATTCATTTAAATGTTACAATTTCTTTTAATATGATAATGAGTGTATTCAAATTATACACTTATAAGTAAAAGTTGTGTTTTAAAGTACAATGGCAATAGAAAAGAAAATATGTTGCATACGTAAAGTAGGTGAAAAATGCTGGGCTTCAAATATTAAATTAAGAATTTTTTTTTTTTTTAAATTACAAGAAAATTTCGTACACCTAGGCTTATCTCGTTAAGTTATTAGATATCACGCTAAGTTTAGAGAAGTGAGTAACCAATAAATATGTACCATAATTTTAAAACTTAAAAAAAAATGATAAATTTAAAACATGATAATACAAAAGAGCAATAAAATTTAAAAACAGAAAGTAAGTTTTTGAGTGTCAGTTTTTTTTCTTGAAATTTTTCAAAAGTATGTAAGTTTATAAGAGCTAAAATAAATAAATAATATTAAAAGCACATTGTAAAGAAATGTATAACACTAAAAATGAAATATACGGAACATATAAATATAAACGAAATAAGAAAAAATGAAATCATTAAGAAATATTTATTTTATTCGTGCGATATTTGTTTCTCCACTCTTTCACTTAGCTTTTGCAAATCGATTTCAAATTGGGTGTTGGCACATCGTAATGGGCGTTGCAGGTTAGCGTCCGTTACGTTAGAGCGTGTTTTATGTTTGGTCAAGTGTGTTTTGTGTTTGGTGTATGTTGAACTGAAAGCGCTAACAACATTTTGTGCCAGATTTCTCAAATTGGATCGTATGGATGCCCACATAATGTATTTTTTTAATACATTGGTTTTCACTACTTTGGCCATTAAAAAATTAATATAATTTGTAAAAATATTATAAATCTCATTGGCCGGAAAAATGTTCAAGCTGGCCGCGCGTTGGCCACCCCTGGTCTACAACAATGTAGCCGGCGGATTGAACCTCAGCCCTCATGCTCATCAGCGGCACACCTTACCACTGAGCCAAGAGTCGTGCTTTTCTAATTATAGCAACTCAAAGCATGATATATATATATATACACTGAAGTGACAAAAGTCATGGGATACCTCTTAATATCGTGTCGGCCCTCCTTTCGCCCGGCGAAGTGCAGCAACTCGACGTGGCATGGACTCAACAAGTCGTTGGAAGTCTTCTGCAGGAATATTGAGCCATGCTGTCTCGATAGACGTCCATAATTGTGAAAGCGTTGATGGTGCAGGATTTTGGGCACGAACAGACCTCTCGATGATGTCCCATAAATGCTCGATGGGATTCATGTCGGGCGATCTAGGTGGCCAGATCATTCGTTGGAATTGTCCAGAATGTTCTTCAAACCAATCGCGAACAGTTGTGGCCCCTGACATGGCGCATTGTCATCCATAAAAATCCCATCGTTGTTTGGGTACATGAAGTCCATGAATGGCTGCAAGTGATCTCAAGTAGCTGAACATAAGCATTTCCAGTCAATGTTCGGTCCAGTCGCACCAGAGGACCAAGTCCATGCCATGAAAAAACAGCCCACACCGTTACGGAGCCACCACCAGCTTGAACAGTGCCTTGCTGACAGTTTGGGTCCATGGCTTCGTGGGGTCTGCGCCACACTCGAACCCTACCATCAGCTCTTACCAACTGAAATCGTGACTCATCGGACCAGGCCATGGTTTTCCATTCATCTAGGGACCAACCGATATGCTCACGTGCCCACGAGAGTCGCTGCAAGCGATGTCGTTCTGTCAGTAAAGGCACTCGAGTCGGTCTTCTGCTGGAATAGCCCAAGAAAGCCAAATTTCTCCGCACAGTTCTAACAGACAAGTCCCTTGTACGTTCCACATTGATTTCTGCGGTTATTTGACGCAGTGTTGCTTGTCTGTTAGAATTTACGACTCTTTGCAGACGTCGCCGGTCTCGGTCGTTAAGTGCAGGCGGTCGACCACTGCGCTGTCCATGGTGGGATGTTATGCCTGAAATTTCATACTCTCGCCACACTCTTGACACAGTGGATCTGGGAATGTTGAATTCCCTAACGATTTCCGAAATGGCATGACCCATGCGTCTAGCTCCAACTAACATTCCGCGTTTAAAGTCTGTTAATTCCCGCCGTGCGGTCATCATCACGTCAAAACCTCTTCACATGAATAACTTGAACAGAAATGAAAGCTCTGCGAAAGCACTGCGCATTTATACCTGTTCTACGCGATGCTACTGCCATCTGAAAATTCTTTTGTCACTTCAGTGTATATAGATAATATATATGATTATTATATATTTTTTTTGTAGGACCAGCAAATATGCAATGCCTCATTTAAAAGTGTGTAAGCATTTTTTATAATCGCGAACTTTAATCTGCTCATGATTTTCTTCTAAATATTTATTCAAGCGTTTCAACAAATGACCTCTTCTGCGTCATTAATATCACAGCAGGATCAATATAATGGTTTCCAATCTCCACTAAAATCAGTGAACATCAGTGGATTCGACTCTCTTGAGAGTCGTTTAAAAAACAGATTGTTCTCAAATAATTCAGAGAAAAACTGAACCGTTCAGAGAACTTTAGAGATGCTTGCAGTTTTGAAAACTTTTAAAAAATTATAAAATACACAGGAAATTAAAAAAAAAAAAATTTGCCGAATGCGGGAGATTTTTTTTTTTTTTTTTTTATATAGCAGCAACCCTTTTTATGATAGTTCATTGAAATAAATCAGTACCTCATTGTGACATTTTTTTGAGGAAAGGGATGTAATAAAATACGACTAAATATACCCTTGGGACAATATGAGAATTTTTAATTTCATTAGTACGTTTTATGGATTGAAAATGTGAAAATTATGAATTTTAAAATATTAATAATATACAGGAAATTAATGAAATCCTATAAAACTAAATAATAATCTAAATACTTTGTACTGTATTAATATATGTCCTTAGAATTTTTTCAGATTAAATGAGTTTTTTAATTCATTAAAAATTATGAATAAAAGCATATATATATATATTTAGATAACATTGAAATGAAATAGTAAAAACTATTCTGAGGGGCCTGATTGCCGAGTGGCTAGCGCTCTGACGTTCGGGACCACTGGTTTTTCGGGTTCGAGTCCCGGTGGTGCCATGGACGTTTGTAGTTGTACGAATCCACTTTAAACCATAGGTTCCTATCTCATAGGATCATAGAGCGTTGTGGGGGTTGTGTTACTCGCGTCCGTTGCATATCTTCCAGCTACACGGACCCTCTGAGTAGTGTTAAATGAGTAAGAGCGGTGCAGTCCTTGCTTGCTTACAGCATATAGGATAACTGTCTCTGTATTGTCAGTTGCATTTTGAAAGAAAAAACGATCCAATAATGGACTGTACGCAAACATTGAACGATAAATTAAAAAAAGAAGCTTTCCTACATTGAAGATGGTAGTTTCAATTTTGCAAAAACACATTAGTGCTTGAATTCGAATAGAGAGATCCCATTGTGTACGTGTAATGATGTTCAAAGTTTTGTCATTTTGGTTTCTGGGATGAATTTCTCTTTCAATTTAGTCCACGTTTCTAGTTTTGATTCCTTATAGTATTTGGATCATACAATATTTCCTCATGCGCTTTATGGAAGAACACAAATTTATTTCGAAATGACAAAATACCTTTTTACAAAAAGAGCAAAATTGTTAAACAGAATTTATAAATACAGCTAAACAGCAGAAAAATATCAAAGATAAAAAATATTTTACGCGAATGCATATATTTTTTTTATTCCAGTATTATTTTTTTGTATTCCGATTCATGCTGAGTTTCGACAGGGATTGGAAAACGTAAAGCGTGTGCAAAATGTTACAGACCGAAGGAAATTGAGTTCGAACAGGGGACTCTTATTAAATTTCGAGTCCTCACATGCAACTGTAGAGTAACACGCTAAAGAAGGCTTCGTGAATTCCGAAACTGGTACAGGTGAGTACAAAATGGATCAATCTATTTCGAGGTGGAAAGGATCTGATCCTCTTTTGCCATGTCACGAAACAGAAAATTACTGCACTGGAGGATAAAAAAAGAGAGCAGGATAACTAGAGATCGTAAGCCTTATTGCATTTTTCTTTTAGGTCATGTTGTCCAATAGTAGGGTAGTAGAGACTGAAAAAGGATTTTGAAATGGTTGCTGAGATATTTTTTCTTTTGTGGGTAGAAAAAAGATGCGTAGAACTTGGTACTTCTAGATTTTTTAAAAATGTTATTGTTTTTAAAATGTTATTTGTTGTTGGTAAAAAAAAAGATGCAGAGAACTTGGTCATTCTAATTTTTTTTAAATAATATTGTTTTGTGCTATAAGAATTTTAGATATTATTCGCAGACATTTAAACACGATGAGAAGCTTTATGAAGGAAGGACATACGGATTGAAATTTTTTTATTTTACTATATCATTTAATTTTTACTGTAAATATATAAAAAATAATCAGTTCAAAAAAAAAAAAAAAATTAGTGATTTTGAAACTTTTATTCGTAAGGATTTAACGACATATTGAAAAAAAATTAGTTATTTAAAATTTTAAAAAGGAATTCTAAATGGGTTTTAAAACATTAAAGTAAGATTTGACAAATTTTAAAAGCAGTCGTAATATAAAGTTCGCACATGGTTTGAAACTTTTTCTTGAAATTTTTCAAAGTTATTCAAACTTATAGCAGCTAAAGTAAGTGATTGAAATAACTGAAAACAGTTTTTTATAAAAACTTTCCCATATTAGTCAACACTTTTTTTTATCCGTTTCTTCGACTTAGTGCAAGATGAGCCCTTATTTGTCCTTCAGGACAAACTTCTGGCTCTTGTTCAAAGACGGTTGGGGTTATAAATTCAATATATTCCTATGGTTTAAAACGAATAATAAAAACCATTCAGCAATTGAATTTGGAATGGTATTTCACCCATTCGTTCTCTGTAATGCTCCAGAACTCGCAAAGGATTTGATCTTTAAGGATAAGAATTTAATGGTTCCACATTAGGCCTATTTTTTCTGAAATGATTTTTAGATCTAATACTCTTCAGTTTTGCCATAAAATTTATTCTTCTTGTTCAGGTCTGACGCTTGTCCTTCTCATAAGAAAATACTTCAGACGCGAAACCCCTTACAAGTGGCTGTAAAAAGAATCTGAAGAATTTTTACAACCCACTAAAATGCCTCCGAAATTTCTCAGACTTCAAAAGCGTTGACCTATTCCATATCAAAAAGTATCTTAAAAAAAAGAAAAACGAAATTTACTAAAACATGCATATAGTTTATAAATTTTCGAGTGGGATTATTGATTTACATTTGAACACGGAAGACTGTTCTTATGAATATTCATAACGGTTTTAAGAATAATGGGATATTTTTTTGTTTCAAACTACTTAGAAAATGAATGCATAAGTTTTGTTATTTTAGAATGGATGCCTTGAGAATTGAACTTTTGAAGGTCATATTCTTGCATTTTTATGGCTATGGTAACAGTGTTCGCCCTGTTAACAGTGTTTTATGTATTTCAATATGTAATGCGAAACGTATGCATTTTTTAAATATCTTGAAAACAGAAAAAAAAATCATGAAACAACTTTGTTGAATGCGTTTCTAAATAGTTATTTACTAAATGCACCAAATGCTCTCAGAATAGTAACTTTTATTAAACATTTGCATAGAAATAAAAATATAATTTTTAAATAATCAAATAAATTTGTGTTTCATAAAATGGTTATTATGATATATGCATCTGTAAATTGACTTATCCATAATGCATGATAAGCTAATTAAACCTAATTATTCGAATTAGAAATGAATGCTCGATGATTTGCTGTAAAAACAAGAAAATACATATTTAATTAGATGGTGTTTTTAATATATTTTAACGAAATAAAAACCTTTTACGTTCTGCAATTTTTAAGAAACTTTTATTTTATATATATATTAAATAACTCCTACCATATATGCATATCTTTTGATTGAATATCATATTCAAATGTTTGTTTAATTAGTGTGTTTTGAATTCATTAAATTTGTACCACTTAACATACTCATAATTAAACTGCTTTTATTGCAAAGAAAGTATAAATTACATTTTCCAAAATTTAACAGCTAAATAAAAGCAAAGTATTATTTCTGCATCTATACTAGTATATTCATTAAAGATTCAAAATATATTAGGAATTCAAATTCAATAAGTAATATAAGCAAATTAGTAAATCTACTTATATTACTAATTTATTTCATTTTAAAAAATATTAATATTTTAACCCAGTTCGTAATGCTGTTTAATGAATTTATTAATTCTGGAATACATTATTTTTGGTAATAAACTGCGCGCTGTTTCTTGATATTTATTTTACTGAATGGCCGAGTGTCTAGCGCTCTGGCGCTCGGTGCCACAGGTTTCGGGTTCGAATCCCGGCAGTGCCATGGATGTTTGTAGTGGTTCGGAATCCACTTTAAGCCGTAGGTCCCGGTCTCCTATGACTGTAAAAGCGTCACGGAGCCAAAGTCAAACTTCTACCTACGGGTGCTCCATCACAACAGAAGCTGCTTCCTTCCCCTTCAATCATGAGTACGTATGGGCTCGTGGGCTT
This sequence comes from Caerostris darwini, assembly GCA_021605075.1. Lineage (NCBI taxonomy): Eukaryota > Metazoa > Arthropoda > Arachnida > Araneae > Araneidae > Caerostris > Caerostris darwini. Next base: position 134,630 of record BPLQ01007952.1, on the reverse strand, counting down.
GGCCTGCCAAGTGGGATAAGAAACAACAAACAACAACATAATTTGATGCTGTTCAAAGATATTTTTTTTTCTGCATGATTATGAAACTAGAATGACCTAGTGAATATAACGGTTGGTTTCTTAATTTAGGAACTGAGCTGATATTGATAGTTTCTTAGCTTATTGCAAGAATGAGCACTATAGTAGGTCAGAAAAGCCTTTGGTCTTGAACAAACTAGTGGTTATAAAAATTAGATTAAGAATTGGAAAACAGATTGTAAGCCAACAAGTAAATCGAACAGAGAATTCCACACCAGTCATGGATGTGATACATATGCATGCATGAAAACATCCCCATAGACATGCATTCTCCGGGTAATGGCAATGAACGTACCAGTTGTGGAGTGTCTATGTAAAATTAAATACGAAAAATTATTTCCTTCAAAATTGCGTTGACATTAATTACTTGCCCTTTAAAGTATTTTTCTTTTTGTGAAAGTGGACATCAGTCTTAAGTGGTTTCGTGAAAAGGGAAAGTTTAATTCTAATTATAATACCAAAATTACCAAATACCTGCCTGACGGCCGAATGTTTAGCGCTTTGGCGCTCGGTACCGCAGGTTTCGGGTTCAAGTCCCGGTGGTGTCATGGATGTTTGTAGTGGTTCGGAATCCAATTTAAAATGTATGTATCTGCTTAACATGATCATAGAACGTTGAGGGGGTATTGTTACTCCGCGTCTGTAGCTTATCTTCAAGCTATACCCACCCACTGGGTAGTGTTAAGTGAGTAACGTCGGGGCAGCCCTTGCTTATGGCATGAAAACCATCTGTCTAAGAGTTTGGGAGCTGCATTAGAAAAAAATAATACCAAAATTGAAGCACAGAAGCGGTGACTAATCGTCAATTTCCTGCAGTGCGGGACAGACATCCCATGAGTGATCTACACATGGATGGAGGAAAAGGGGGCAGCTTCTGTTGTGATGGAGAATCCATAGGTAGAAGTCTGACTTTTGCTCCGTGACGCTCTTACAGTCATATGAGACCGGGACCTACGGCTTAAAGTGGATTCTGAACCACTACAAACATCCATGGCACCGCCGGGATTCGAACGCGAAACCTGTGGTACCGAGCACCAACAGAAGCGGTTAATCTCTTTGTTAAAAGACAATTACTATCTCCCTTACATCAAAATCAAGTAGTTGGATTATGCTATTTATTCATAGACTGAGTAAACTTCCATTGCTGTAGATTTTTCACCAACATTTTAAACTGGGTACTTCTTTTCTAAAAGGAAAAATAGACGATACCAATTTTATTTTGAAATTTTTATTTAACATTTATTTGTATACAACATATCGTATATCTTCAAAACGCATTCATAGAGATTGCAATGTATGAAAATGTTAGAAGAATTTCATGTTTAAAACTCATTAAAAATGGATCACCTTTTTGGTAATCAAATAAAGATATACTATAAATTCTGAAAACTGTTCAACGACAAAATGGACGATGCCGAATTATTTTGTACTCTTTTATTTAATATTTATTTACATGCAGCATATCTGATATATCTTCACAATATAAGATATGCTGCAAATGTTATTTAGATATGCTATTTCGAAAATTGTATAGAGACATCTTCGTAAATTAATTAATATAATTGGAAGGGAATATTTGAAACATTTAATTTTGAAAACGTTTCACATAAAAACTCAGCTTAATTACTCATATAAATTTGTATATTTAACATTGAAATTGTCAATATTTTCATTGATATTAATGAAAATTCTGGTTTTTTTTCTCTATATTACTTAACTTTATTAGAATAAATATAAAATTATTCAATATTTATTTAATTACTTCAATACAATAATTCTATTTTCGTATATTGCAAACTAGTCTTGATTATTAAATTACTTTTAATGAATCAGATACTTTGTTCCCAATTTCATTTTTAAATTTATTGTATATGATATTGAAATTTAGAGTTAAAAATGTTACAAACTAACGACTTCGTATAGTAATTAACAGAATATTAATTAGATTTTTAATTTACCTAAACAAAAGAAATTAATCGTTGTATGAATATTTTGTGAAACTTTCGTTGCAGAAATATTAATTTGGAAAAAATTAAATTCGAAATGAAAGTTTCTGATATAATCTTTTTATCTTTTATACGCAAACGAACAACCGCAATTTGATTACATTCCATTCATTTAAAAAAAATAATAAAACCAAAGTAAAAGATTTCCGAGGTAAATAGTTTTAGAATATTTAACTCTTTCACAATAGATCTATTAAATAATTCCAATAAATTAAAGAAAATTTCGCAATTATTATAGTTAAGAATATACTGTGAATTTAAATTAAGATTTATCCATTATTTTTATATGTTTAAAAGGCAACAAATACATTAAGATTTAATGATATAGTTGAACTAAACCAATTTTTTAACATAAATGAAACGACGATATCAGATTTATAAAATTAATGAGTTTTCACTAATTAATGCATATGTTTTCGTATAGAAATATTTCATTTTATAAAAATGTTTCTTTATAACTTTGTGTCATTAAATTTTTTTATAATTTTATTTCAATAATAGCTTTTAAAAGCTACGATCTTCATAAATTATATAAATTCCCAAATTTAGTTTACATATAAGGAGGTATTCATCAATTTGTAAATCTTAGTAAAAAAATTTCAATAATTTAAAGCACTCCACTATTCTGATTGTAATATTGTGTAGATGAAATGTAGTTTATTATTTAACAAATTCAGAAAACTATTATCTGTAGGGTGTGTTTAAAAGTTAAAGCATCTATCATGTTAATGTTGCAATGTTTTTAAGTATGACAGGAAGTACATTCAAAATATACTCTTATAAGCAAATGTTGTGTTTTAAAATACTAAAGACAAAAAAGAAAATATTTTGCTTATGTAAAGTAGGTGAAAAAAGCTGCGCCTCAAATATAAATGAAGATTTTTTTTTAAACTTACAGGAAATTTTTAATTTACCATAACCTTATCACACTAGTTTATTCCACATAATGCTTAGAACAGTCAGTAACAAACAAACAAACAAATCAATACCATAATTTTAAAACTCAAAAAAAAATTATAAATTTAAAATGTAAAGTTACAAAACAGCAATAAAATTTAAAAACAGAAAGTTTAGAAGGGTTTTAAAAAAATTAAAGTTAGATTTGACAAATTTTAAAAACAGTCGAAATTTAAAGTTGGCATTACTTCTTGAAATGTTTCAGTTATTCAAACTTATAGCAGCTAAAGTACGTGATTGAAATAACTACAAATAGTTATTTTAAAAAAAACTTTCCAATATTAGTCAATATTTTCTTTTTTTATAATTTTTCTTCGACGTAGTACAAGATAAGCCCTTATTTGTCCTTCAGGGCAAACTTTTGGCTCTTCTTCAATGATATTTGGAGTTATAAATTCAATATCACACTAGGTTATTATATATCACGTTAGGTTTAGAAAAGTGAGTAAAGAAGAAATTAGTGCCGTAAATATAAAAACAGAAGGATACAAAGTTTTTTCAAAACATTAAAGTAAGATTTGACAAATTTTGAAAGCAGGCATAAAATAAAAAGATTAAGACTTGGTTTTTAACTTATATAATTTTTTTCAGTGTCACTTTTTTTCTTGAAATTTTTCAAAAGTACGCACACTTATAGCAGCTAAAGTAAGTGATTGAAATAACTAAAAATAGTTCTTTATAACAACTTTCCCATATTAGACAATATTTTCTTTTTTTTATCCTTTCTCTTCGTATCAGATAAGCCTTTATTTGTCCTTCAGGACAAACTCGCTCTTGTTCAATTGGAGTTATAAATTCAATACATTCCTATGGTTTAAAACGAATAAAAATAAACCATTCAGCAATTGAATTTGGAATGGTGTTTCACCCATTCGTTCTTTATAATGCTCCAGAACTCGCAAAGGATTTGACCTGTAAGGATAAGAATTTCATTACTTCGAATGGTTCCACATTAGGCCTATTTTTCCTGAAATGACTTTTAGATTTAATACTCTTCAGTTTTGCGATAAAATTTATTCTTCTTGTTTAGGTCTGACGCTTGTCCTTCTAAGAAGAAAATACTTCAAACGCGAAACCCCTTACAAGTGGTTGTAAAAAGAATCTGAAGAATTTTTACGACCCACTAAAACGTCTTCGAAATTTTCCAAGCCACAACACACTCAAAAGCGTTGACCTATTCTATATCAAAAAGTATTTGAAAAAAAAAATTACTTAAATATGCATATAGTTCATAAATTTACGAGTGGCAGTATTGATTTACATTTAAATACGAAGGACTGTTCTTATGATTATTCATAACGGTTTTAAGAATATTTTTTTGTTTCTTACCACTTAGAAAATGAATGGGTAAGTTTTCTTATTTTAGAATGGGATGTCTTGAGGATTGAACTTTTGAAAGACATATTCTTACATTTTTATGGCCATGGTAACAGTGTTCGCCGTGTTGACAGTATTTTATACATTTTAATATGCAATGCCGAACTTATGCATTTTTAAAATGTCTTAAAGACAGAAAAAAAATCTTAAAACCACTTTGTCTAATACATTTCTAGATAGTTAATTACTAAAAGCACCAAATGCTTTCAAAACAGTAACTTTTATTATACATTGACATAAGAATAAAAATATAATTTTTAAGTGGTCAAATAAAATGGTTATTATGACACATGCATCTGTAAATTGACTTATGCATAATGCATGAAAAGCTAATTAAAGCTAATTATTCGAATTAGAAATTAATGCTCGATGATTTGCTGTAAAAGCAAATAAATACGCATTTAACTGGGTAGCGTTTAAAATATATTTAAACAAAATAAAATCCTTTAAGTTCTGTAATTTCTAAGAAACATTTGGTTTTATATAAATATTCAGTAACTCCTACCTCATATGCATATCTTTTGATTAAATATGCATATTCAAATATTTGTTTGATAAGTGTGTTCTGAATTCATTAAATTTGCACCACTTAACAAACTCATAATTATTGTAATGTATACATTACAATTTCAAAACTTAAAAGCTAAGTAAAAGCAAGTATTATTTCTGCATCTGTTCTATACTCTTTAAAGATTCAAAAAATACTTTTTTACTTTAAATCTGGTTAGATTACTAATTTATTTCATTTCATAAAATATTAACATTTTAACCCAATTGATAATTTTGTTTAATGAATTCCTTATTTCTTAAATCCATTATTTTTGTGATATACTCCATATTGCTTCTTGATATTTATATAACATAATTTGATGTTGCTCAAAGATATTGCGAGTGAAATTTTTCTTTTCGTTTCTGCATAATTATGAAATTAGAATGGCCTAGCGAACATGACGTTGGGTTTCTTAATTTAGCAGCTGACCTCCAACCTAAACCTTCCTTGCTTATGTTAGGAAGGATCACTATAGTAGGCCAGAATGTTCTTTGGTCAGGAACAACCTTGGTTAGAGAAGTAAGCTTATTAATTGCAAAAGCTCACACTGCAAGCCAAAAAGTAAACCGACTAGAAAGTTTCGTGTATCGACACCAGATTACAAGTTACTACCTAAATGTTACAAAATAACTATTGTTTTTCTTTTGAATTTAATTAATTTTTTTTAAATTTAAGTTTTAGTTAGGAAAATAAACAAACTAAAAAATTGTATGCATTTATAAAAAAATATATATAATTGCAAAAATTAAATATTAAGTAAAATTAAAAAATTCAATCCGTCTGTCCTCTATTTATAAAGCTTCGCATCGTGAAATAAATGTCTTCGAATAACATCTAAAATTCTTATAGCAAAAAACAATAAAATTTAAAAACATCTAGAATTATTAAGTTCTATGTCTCTTTTTTTTACCCACCAAAAAGTATCTCGGCAACCATTTCGAAATCCATTTCAGTCTCTGCTTATTGGCTATTGGATGGCACGACCTGAAAGAAAAATGCAATAAGGCTTGCGGTCTCTAGTAATCCTGCTCTCTCTTTTTTGTCCTTCGATGCAGTAATTTTGTGTTTCGTGACATGACAAGAAAGGATCAGTTCTTTTCCACCTCGAAATAGATTGATCCATTTTGCGCTCACCTGTACCAGTGTCGGAATTCACGAAGCCCTTCTTTTGCGTGTTACTCTGCAGTTGCATGTGAGGACTCCAAATTTAATAAGAGCCCCCTGTTCGAATTCAATTTCCTACGTTCTGTAAACATTTTGCACATTCTGTTTTGGTTCACGTGTTACGTTTTCGTATCCCTGTCGAAAAAAAATGAAACAGTTAAAAAAAATTTTTAAAAATGAATATGCATTCGCGCAAATATTTTTTTTTTCTTTGATATTGTTCTGCTTTACAGCTATATTTATAAAATGCGGTATAGAAATTTTGCTCTTTTTGTAAAAGGTTTTTTGCCATACTGAAAGTGGGTTTGGTTTGCAGTTCTACGGGAATTTTGTGCCCACGAGGAACTAAACAGACCGCTACCTACAGTTCAAAGTGTATTCCGAACCACGACAAACATCCATGGCATCGCCTTGACTCAAATCCAAAACCTGTGGTGCCGAGCTCCAGAGTGGTAGTGACGGCCATCAGGCCCTTCGAACTTTCTTGAGACACCCATGAGCTAATCCGCCAACTAAATTTATAGGCAGTGTCCTTTTGTGCGTAGAATATCAATGTCGTTCATAAATTGTAGTCAGAAGGGATCACACTCATTATAGAAGTGAGTAAAAGACAAATCAGTACCATAATTTCAAAACTTTAAAAAAAATAATAAATTTAAAATATAATAATACAAAAGAGCAATAAAATTTTAAAACGGTAGACTGAAAGCATTTTAATAACCATTACGTTAAGAGAAATAAGCTTAATATATAGGCTGGCCTGTTTATATATATGCAGGCTTAATATAAACAGGCTGATCCAAAGTTTGGAACCTATTTGATTATTTTGAGTGTAAGATATTTTCTTAAAATTTTTCCAAAGTATCCCAGCTCATAACAGCTAAAGTAAGTAATTGAAATAACTAAAAATAGTTTTTTTTATAAAATCTTTCCATATTAGTCAATATTTTCTTTTCTTCTTTTTTCGACTTGGTACAAGTTAAGCCCTTATTTGTCCTTCAAGACAAATTTCTGACTCTCATTCAAAGACAGTTGGGGTTATAAGTTCAATATCACACTAGGTTATTGTACATCACGTTAGACTTAGAGAAGTGATTAACAAAGAAATCAATACCATAATTTTTACATTTTAAAAAATATGTTAAATTTAAAACTTAATGATACAAAAGAGAATTAAAATTTAAAAACCGACTAAAAGTGTTTCAAAAACCCTATAGTAAGATTTGGCAAATTTTAAAAGCAGGCGTACTATAAAGTTCGCACTTGGTTTGTCACTTATTTGATTTGTTTGAATGTTAAGCTTTTTCTTGAAAATTTCCAAAGTTGAACTTAGCAGCTAAAGTAAGTGATTCAAATAACAACAAATAGTTTTTTTATAAAACCTTTCCCATATTATTCAATATTTTCTTTTTTTATCCTTTTTTTTCGACTTACAGTAATATAAGCCTTTATTTGTCCTTCATGACAAACTTCTGTCTCTTGTTCAAAGACAGTTGGGGTTATAAATTCCATATATTCCTATGGTTTAAAACGAATAAAAAAAACCATTCAGCAATTGAATTTGGAGTGGTATTTCACCCATTCGTTCCCTATAATGCTCCAGAACTCGCAAAGGGTTTGACCTCTAAGGATAAGTATTTCATTACTTCGAATGGTTCCACATTAGGAATATTTTTCCTGAAATGACTTTTAGTTCTAATACTCTTCAGTTTTGCCATAAAATTTATTCTTCTTGTTTAGGTCTGACGCTTGTCCTTCTTATAATAAAAAACTTCAAACGCGAAACCTCTTACAAGTGGTTGTAAAAAGAATCTGAAGAATTTTTACGACCCACTAAAATGTCTTCTCAATTTCTTCATTAAATTTGCACCACTTAACAAACTCATAATTAAACTGCTATTATTGTAATAAAGGTATAAATTACATTTTCAAAACTTAATAACATGCGAAGTATTATTTCTGCATCTGTCCTATGTTCTTTGAAGGTTCAAAAGAATATTTTAATATTTAATATTTTAAACCAATTCATAATGTTGTTTAATGAATTTATTAATTCTTGAATACATTATTTTTAGTAATATACTCCGTATTGTTTCTTGATATTTATTTTACATAATTTGATGTTGCTCAAAGAAATTGTAAGTGACAGTTTTAATTTTGTTTCTGCATAATTATGAAACTAGAATAACCTATACGATATGACGCTGTGTTTGCAAAAGTGCGGAAATTCTCAATTAAGATCTGGATTACTATATGAGATCTTGTATTTTGTAACTCGATTCCACTACACATTATACACCTTTATATTCTTTCAAATGTTCAATTTCTTAAGTATGATAATGAGTACATTTAAACTATACATTTAAAAGTGGGTTTTAAAGTATTTAGAAGACAAAACAAAAGAAAAAATGTTGCATATGTAAATTAGGTGAAAAAAAAATCTGGGTTTCAAATATTAAATTAATATATATTTAAATTTATAAGAAATTTTCCTACACCCTAGGTTTATCACATTAGGTTATTACATATCAAGCTAGGCGTAAAGAATTGAATGACAGACAAATCAGTACCATAATTTTAAAATAATTAATTTAAAACGTAGTGATTCAAAAGAGTAATAAAATTTAAAAACAGAAAGACTAAAAGTGTTTTAAAAAACTCTAAAGTAAGATTTGGCAAATTTTAAAAGCAGGTGTAATATAAAAAGGCTGACACAAAGTTTAGAACCTTTTTGATTTTTTTGATTGTTAGTTTTATTCTTGAAATTTTTCAAAAGTATGCAAATTTATAGCAGCTAAAGTAAGTGATTGTAATAATTAAAAATAGTTTCTTATAAAAACTTTCCCATATTGGTCAATATTGTCTTTTTTTATCCTTTGTGTTTTGACTTGGTATAAGGTAAGCCCTTATTTGTCCTTCAGGACACACTTCTGGTTCTTGTTCAAAGATAGTTGGCGTTATAAATTCAATATCACACTAGGTTACTATATATCACGTTAGGCTTAGAAATATGATTAACAAACAAATCAGTACCATAATTTTAAAACTTTGAAAAAAAAAATTTTTAAATTATGGTACTGATAAGCAAAAAAAAAAAGTTTTTTAAACGTAGTAATACAAAAGAGCAATAAAATTTGAAAACAGAAAGGCTAAAAGTCTTTTAAAAGCATTAAAGTAAGATTTGACAAATTGTAAAAACGGACTTAACACAAACATGTTGACACTAGGTTTTCAACATATTGGTTATTTTTAATGCCAGTTTTTTTTCAATAGTATGCACATTTAGAGCAGTTAAACAAAATAATTGAAATAACTAAAAATGGTTTTTGTACAAACCCTTTCCAATATTAGTCTATATTTTCTTTTTTTATCCTTTTTTTTTCGACTTGGTACATGATAGGCCCTTATTTGTCCTTCAGTACAAACTTCTGACTTTTGTTCAAAGACTTGTCCAAAGGTTATAAATTAAATATATTCCTATGGTTTAAAACGAATAAAAATAAACCATTCAGCAATTGAATTCGGAATGGCATTTCACCCATTCGTTCTCTATAATGCTCCAGAACTCGCAAATAATTTGACCTCTAAGGATAAGAATTTCATTACTTCCAATGGTTCCACATTAGGACTATTTTTTCTGGAATGAATTTTAGAACTAATACTCCTCAGTTTTGAGATAAAATTTATTCTTCTTGTTTCGGTCTGACGCTTGTCCTTCTAAGAAGAAAATACTTCAAACGCGAAACCCCTTACAAGTGGTTGTAAAAAGAATCTGAAGAATTTTTACGACCCACTAAAACGTCTTCGAAATTTCTCAAGCCACAACAGACTCCAAAGCGTTGACCTATTCCATGTCAAAGAACATTAAAAAAAACAAAATTTACTAAAACATGCATATAGTTTATAAATTTACGAGTGGCTGTATTGATTTACATTTGAATACGAAAGACTGTTCTTATGAATATTCATAACGGTTTTAAGAATAATGGAATATTTTTTTTGTTTCAAACCACTTAGAAAATGAATGCATAAGTTTTCTTATTTTAGAATGGATGTCTTGAGGATTGAACTTTTAAAAGAAATATTCTTGCATTTTTATGGCCATGGTAGCAGTGTTCGCCATGTTAACAATATTTTATGTATTTTAATATGTAATATGAAACTTAATGTATTTTTAAAATATCTTAAAAACAGAAAAAATATTTCATAAAACTACTCTGTTGAATACATTTCTAGATAGTTAATTACTGAAAGCATCAAATGCTTTCAAAACAGTTACTTTTATTAAACATTTACATAAAAATAAAAATAAAATTTTGAAATAGTCCAATGAATTGGTGGTTGGTAAATTGGTTATGTCATACGCACCTGCAAATTGACTTATCCTTAATGCATGAAAAGTTAATTAAAGCCAATTGTTGAAATTAGAAATGAATGCTCGACGATTTGCTTTAAAAGCAAATAGATACGCATTTAAATAGGAAGTTTATTTTAACAAAATAAAATCCTTTTTCGTTCTGTAATTTTTAAGAAACATTTTGTTTTATATAAATATTAAATAACTCCAACCTTATATGCATATCTTTTGATTAAGTATACATATTCAAAGATTTGTTTAAAAAGTGTATTCTTAATTCATTAAATTTGCACCACTTAAGAAAGTCAAGATAATTACATAATTCCATCTTAATTAAACGTATTTTTATTGAGATGAATGTATAAATTGCATTTTCAAAACTTAAGAGCTAAGTAAAAGCAAATGTTATTTCTGCATCTTTTTTATATTCATTGCAGATTCAAAAAATACTTTTTGTTTTAAATCTGCTTATATTACTATTATTTCATTTTATAAAATATTTTTATGTTTTAATCCAGTTCATAATGCTATTTAAAGAATTTGTTATTTTCTAAATACATTATTTTTTGTAATATTGAATACTTGTTGATATTTATTTTACATAACTTGATGTTGATGAAAGACATTAAAAATGACAGTTTTCTTTTCGTTTCTGCATAATTATAAAACTAGAATGGTCTAGTGAATATGACACTGGGTTCCTTAATTTAGGAACTGAGTTCAAACCTATACTTTCCTTGTTAAGTAAACCTATACTTCTTACTGTTGTTATATCAGGAATAAGCACTATAGTAAGCATGAAAGTCCTTTGGTCTGTAACAAACTAGTGGTTAGAACAGTAAACTTAACGAATTGGAAAAGCTGAGACTACAAACCAACAATTAAACCAAGCAGAGAATTGTTGCATCTACACTAGGCATGAAAGTAATATGTAGAAAGCATGAAGATATACTCATAGATATTATGGCAATGTACGTACCAGTTGTGGAGTGTCTATTTAAAATTAAATACGAAAAGCGATTTCCTTCAAAATTGCGTTGGTATTAGTTACTTGCCAATTAAAGTATCTTTCTTTTTGTAAAACTGGACATCTGTCTTAACTTGGTTTCCTAGCGTCATAAAATTTAATTCTCAGTTTTTGTAATATCAAAATTGAACATAGAAGTGTGTAATTTATTTGTTAAAAGCCAATTAGTATCTTTCTTACATCAAAATCAAGTAGTAGGACTTTATTATTCATAGAATGAACCAAAGTCTGCTACTGTAGGTTTTCCTCCAACATTTTAAACTGGATAAATCTTCTCTAAAAAGAAAAAAATAGATGATACCTATTTTATGTTAGACTTTTTTTATTTAATATTTATTTGTATACAACATGTATTATATCTTCAAAATACATTTATATTAATGCTAATTCATGAAATTGTTGGAAAAAAATACATGTTTAAAATACATTAGAAAAATTGATTGCATTATTGGTAATCGAATAAAAATATACTATAAATTCTCAAAACTGTTTAACAGAAGAATGAAAAAAATTGTAAAGATATATCTTCATAAATTAATTAGTATGGTTGGAATGAAATATTTGGAACATTTAATTTGGAAACGTTTCATATAAAAATATTTAATTAACATTAACATTTTCAATATTTTCATTGAAAAAAATGAAAATTATGTTTTCTTTTTCTGTATATTACTTCATTTTATTAGAATATATTTAAAATTATTCAATATTTATTTAATTACTTCAATACAATAATTCTATTTTCGTATATTGTAAACTAATCTTGAATATTAAATTACTTTTAATGTATTAGATACTTTGTTCACAATTTCATTTTTAAATTTCCGGCACATTATATTGAAATTTGGAGTTAGAAATTTACAATGTAACAATTTGGTATAGTAATTAACGGAATATTAATTGGATTCTTAATTTTCCCAAATAAAAAAAAATTAATTTTATCGTTCTATTGATATTTTGCGAAACTTTCGTTGCAAAAATCAGGTAACGGGTAATCATTTCTAATTTAATTTGCGAGAAAATTAAATTAGAAATGGAAGTTTCTGATATAATCTTTTTATCTTTCGTAAGTAAACGAACAACCGCAATTTGATTACATTCTATTTATTTAAAAAATTTTATTTTATAATAAAAGCAAAATAAAAGGTTTTCTGATGTAAATAGTTTTAGAATACTTAATTCTATCACAATGGAGCTATTAAATAATTTCAACAAATTAAAGAAAATTTCAAAGTTATTATTGTTAAGAACATACTGTGAATTTAAATTAAGTTTTATCCATTATTTTTATCTATTTAAAAGGTACAAGTGCATTAAGATTTAATGATATATAATTGAACTAAACCCATTTTTACCGTAAAGGAAACGACGATATCAGCTTTATAAAATTAATGAGTTTTCACTAATTAATGCATATGTTTTCGTACAGAAATATTTCATTTTATAAAAATATTTTTTTATAACTTTGTGTCATTAAATTTCTTTATAATTTTATGTCAATAATAGCCTTTAAAAACTACGATCTTAATAAATTATATAAATTTCCTCATTTTTTTTATATAAACAGATAATCATCAATTTGTAAATCTTAGTAAAACATTTACAAGAATTCCACTATTGCGATATTAACACTGTATTAACGAAATATATTTTATTATATAACAAATTCAAAACACAATTATCCGTAGAGTGTGGTCAAAAGTTAGAGGATCTATCATGTTAACGTTGCAATTTCTTTTAAGTATGATAATGAGTAAATTCAAAATATACACTTATAAATAAATATTGTGTTTTAAAGAACTAAAGAAAAAAAGAACATATTTTGCTTATGTAAAGTAGTTGAAAAAAGCAGGGCTTCAAATATTAAATGAAGATTTTTTTTTAAACGTACAGGAAAATTTTAATTTACCCTAGGCTTATCACACTAGGTTATTACGTATCAAGCTAGGTTTAGAGAAGTGAGCAATAAAAAATCAGTACCATAATTTTAAAACTTCAAAAAACATAATAATATAACAACAGCAATAAAATTTAAAAACAGATAGACTAAAAGGGTATTAAAAACATTAAAATATGATTTGACAAATTTTAAAAGCAGGCGTAATATAAAGTTGGCACATGGTTTGGCACTTTTTCTTGAAATTTTTAATAGTTATTCAAATTTATAGCAGCTAAAGTAAGTAATGGAAATAACTAAAAATAGTTTTTTTATAGACACTTTAACGTGTTAGTCAACATTTTCTTTTTTTATCCTTTTTTCTTTGGACTTGGTGTAAGATAAGCCCTTATTTGTCCTTCAGGATAAACTTATGGCTCTTGTCCAAAGATACTTGGGGTTATAAATTCAATATATTCCTATGATTTAAAATGAATAAAAATAAACCATTCAGCAATAGAATTTGGAATGGAATGGAACGTTCTCTATAATGCTCTAGAACTCGCAAAGGATTTGACCTCTAAGGATAAGAATTTCATTGCTTCGAATGGTTCCACATTAGGCCTATTTTTTGAGAAATGACTTTTAGATCTAATACTCTTCAGTTTTGCGATAAAATTTATTCTTCTGGTTTAGGTCTGACGCTTGTCCTTCTCATAAGGAAATACTTCAAACGCGAAACCCCTTACAAGTGGTTGTAAAAAGAATCTGAAGAATTTTTACGACCCACTAAAAAGTCTTCGAAATTTCTCAAGCCACAACAGACTTCAAAGCGTTGACCTATGCCATATCAAAAAGTATTTGAAAAAAAAACGAACTTTTACTAAAACATGCATATAGTTTATAAATTTACGAGTGGCAGTATTGATTTACATTTGAATAAGAAAGACTGTTCTTATGAATATTCATAGCGGTTTTAAGAATAAGGGAATTTTTTTTTTTGTTTCGTACCACTTAGAAAATGAATGCATAAGTTTTCTTATTTTAGAATGGATGTCTTGAGGCTTGAACTTTTGAAAGACATATTCTTGCATTTTTATGGCTATGGTGTGAATGCTCTCCATTTTAACAGTATATTATGTATTTCAATATATAATACGAGACTTATGCATTTTTAAAATATCTTAAGAAACAGAAAAGAAATCATAAAACCACTTTGTTGAATACATTTCTGGATAGTTAATTACTGAAAGCACCAAAAGCTTTCAAAACAGTAACTTTTATTAAACATTTACATAGAAATAAAAATATAATTTTTAAATAGTCAAATAAATGTCTTATTGGTAAATTGGTTATAATGACATATGCATCTGTAAGTTGACTCATCTATAATGCATGTAAAGCTAATTAACCTTAATTATTCAAATTAGAAATTAATGCACGCTGATTTTCTATAAAAGCAAATAAATACACAGTTAAGTGAATGGCGTTTAGGATATATTTAGCAAAACAAAATTCTTTTACGTTCTCTAATTTCTAAGAAACATTTTGTTTTATATAAATATTAAGTAACTCCGACCTCATATGCATATCTTTTGATTAAATGTACATATTCAAATATTTGTTTAATTGGTGTGTTCTGAATTCATAAAATTTGCACTACTTAAGAACCTCATAATTAAACATAATTTTATTGAGATGAAAGTATAATTGCATTTGCAAAATTTAACAGCTAAATAAAAGCAAATATTATTTCTGCATCTGTTCTATATCCATTGAAGATTCAAAAATCACTTTTTACTTTAAATCTGCTGATATTATTAATTTAATTCATTTTATAAAATATTAATATTTTAGCCTAGTTTATAATGTTGTTTAATGAATTTTTTAATTCTAAATTACGTTAATTGTAGTAATATACTCCGTATATTTTCTTGATATTTATTTTACATAATTTGATGTTGCTCAAAGATATTTTAAGGGTCAGCTTTCTTTTTGTTTCTGCATAGTTATGAAACTGGAATAAACTACAGAATATGATGTTGGGATTCTTAATTTAGGAGCTGAGCTTTTGTTTATGACAGGAATGAGCCATATAGTAGGCCAGAAAGTTTTTTGGTGTGAAACAAACTAGTATTAAGAAAAATACTCTTATGAATTAGAAAAGCTCAAACCGCAAAATAACATGAAAAAGAAACCGAACGGAGCATTTTTTGTATCTAAATCAGGCATGGATGTGATAAATACGCCAGCATGTTTGTTAAACATCGCCATGTATTATTTGGATAATGGCAATAGACGTACCATTTACGGAGTATTTAAGTAAAATGAGTTAAGAAAAACGATTTCTTTCAATATTCAGTTGGTATTAATGACTTGCAAATTAAAGTATTTTTCTCTTGTAAAAGTGGCCGTCAGTCTTAACGGGTTTAAATGAACTCTAAGTTTTTGTAATACCAAAGTTGAAGCACATTAGCGGTTAATCTCTTTGTTAAAAGACAATTAGTATTTTCCTTATATCGAAACCAAATAGTTGGACATTTGTTATTCATGGATAGAGAAAACTTATAATACTGTATGTTTTTTTCCTACATTTTAAACTGCTAATTCTTCTCTAAAAGGAAAAAATAGATGATACTGATTTTATTTTAAACTTTTTTTAATTTATAATTATTTGTACATGACATGCACTCAAGAGCCAAAACATTATGACCACCCCTACATTTTGCAATGAACTCGCCTGGATGACGTGGAAGGCACGTGATCAGGTGGAAGTGGTATTAACGTAACGGTAGGTGTTACGTTAATTACTGAATTAATATTTGAAAATACTGTATTAACATCCAGCGTCATCCACTACAAGCTTTAAAAAAATGTATTTGAACTGGAGTGGACGAATAAAAAGTATTTCATGAACGTTTTAAAATGTGAACAAGATATATATAGCGATTGTGTGAACTAACGGTAGGAATGAAAAACAATATTTCATAAAATTATAAAGATATTAGTATATATTTGAAATAACATATAAGATTTGATATCTAACTAATGTTTCAGCAAATTTTAATTATGATATTTGCAGAATATCGAAAAACATAAATATTATTTTGTTCTTTTTTAACGGTACTTTAATCTTAATTGTGCGCCAAATCGCCAAAACCTGTGACCTCATTGAGAATTAGGCTTGCCATTCAATTAGCTATTTTTTAGACTAATGATTATGTTTTGACTTTTTTAATCGAAATGCACCGATTATTTTCATTGAAGCCCCACAAAAGCTATTTTAATTTGGTTTGTATTAATATTTTTTTATAATACTTAAAATTTTCCCTTTACAAAAATATATAATTTGTAGTGTAACAACATAACATTTAATAACTTTTGTTTAAAAAGAAGCCATAGATTACTCAACAAATGGTATAAATACCAAAAAAAGAGATTTTATTCCTTTAAATGAATTAGTCAATTGAGAGACAAGACGATTTAACTACATAGTCTTAGCTTCAATTTTAAAACACTTAATTCTTATACATACTTGTCAGTAACTCATTTTCACATCTAAGCTTTCTATCGATAATTTAAGCAAGCAATTAACATGATAAATCCTCTAATTTTTGACCACACCCTACAGATAATAGTGTTCAGAATTTGTTAAATAATGAACTATATTTCGTCGACACAATATTAATATTAATATAGTGGAAAGCTTTAAATTCTTATAAATTTTTTTAATAAGATTTACAAATTGATGATTACCTGTTTATATGTTAACAAAATTTGAAAATTTATATAATTTATGGCGATCGTAACTTTTAAAAGCTATTATTGGCATAAAATTATAAAAAAAATTAATGCCAAAAAATATTTCTATGAAATATTTCTATACGATAGCATATGCAGTAATTAGTGAAAACTCATTAATTTTATAAAACTGATATCGTCGTTTCTTTTGTGATAAAAATGGGTTTAGTTCAAATATATATCATTAAATCTTAATGCATTTGTGTCTTTTGAATAAATAAAAATATTGGATAAAACTTAATTTAAATTCCCAGTATGTTCCTAATTACAATAACTGCGAAATTTTCTTTAATTTATTGGAAACTATTTAATAGCTTCATTGTGAGGGAATTAGATATTCTAAAACTATTTACCTTGTAAATCTTTTATGTAATTTTTATTTTCCATTTTTAAATGAATGGAATGTAATCAAATTGCGGTTGTTCGTTTGCCTACGAAAGATAAAAAAGACTATATCAGAAACTTTCATTTCTAATTTAATTTTCTCTCAAATTAATATTTCTGCAACGAAAGTTACGCAAAATATCCATATAACGATAAAATTATTATTTTTCTTTTTGGTTTGAGAAAAATTAAGAATCCAATTAATATTCCGTTAATTACTATACCAAGTCGTTACGTTGTATATTTTTAGCTCCAAATTTTAATATAATATGCAGAAAATTTAAAAATAAAATTTTGAACAAAGTATCTGATACATTAAAAGTAATTTAATATTCAACATTAGTATACAATACACGAAAATAGAATTATTGTATGTAAGTAATTAATTAAATATTGAATAATTTTACGTATATTTTAATGAAATTAAGTAATATAGAGAAAAAACGGAATTTTTATTGATGAAAATATTGATAATAATGTTAATTAAATACATTTAGATGAGTAATTACTTCGGAGTTTTTGTATGAAACATTTCCAAATTAAATGTGTCAAGTATTTCATTCGAACTATAAAGAAAAAAATATGTAATATATAATAAAAAATAGAGAATAGAATACTACTACTGTGATCAAAAAATAAGACCAATTATTTTTTTTCAAAAACTTTTTATTTATTCTTCCAAATTTATTTCATCACCTTCAAAGTAATCCCATCCGGACACAATGCACTTATGCCAACGTTTTTTCCAATCCTCAATACATGCTCAAAAGTCATCGGAAGGGATGTCCTTCAAACCGCTCGGCGATTCACGTTAAATGTCTTCAATCGACTCAAAATGGTGTCCCCGGAGTGGTCTTTTGAGTTTAGGGAATATCCCGAAGTCGCACGGTGTGATTACGGTGGTTGTGGAAAGATATGGGTTTCATTTTTGGCGAAACAGTCACGAAGAATCATTGCAGTGTGATCTGGCGCATTCAGTGTTTTCGGTACCCATCGAGATTTGACGCGCTTGAGGCCCAAAATAGAGTTGACCGATCCTTTTGAAATTCCGACATCATCAGCAAGGTCTCTAATTGTCAATCGACGGTTTGCAAGCCCCAAATCTTTATACCACTTGTAAACATTTCTTTCCGATATAGGAATGCTCACCGAATGCCTTCAGCAGCATTCTACACGTTTCCACAAACAAAATTGAATGCAATTTCTTTGCTCAATGAATTCAGACATTTGAAAAATCGACGGAATCTGTTTTAGCGTCTCACAAAGCGAAGCGTAACTCAAATACTAATGAATATTTTGACGTCACATTTCCTACAGATGTTAAGGACAGTGCCAGCAACATAAAAAAGAAAATAAATTTCAATTCCATAAGCCCCGGGAATTTTAAATTGAAAAGTGTTCTTACCTTTTGGACACAGTAGTATGGGGTTGTTTGCATGCTTGCATATTTATCACATTTATTTCTGGTGTGGATGCAAGAATTCTCTGCTCGGTTTAATTGTCGATTTGTAATCTGAGCTGTTTCAATTCGTTAGAGCACTTTTCTAATCACTAGTTTGTTCATGATCAAAGGTCTTTCTGGCCTACTATAATGCTCATTCCTGACATAAAAAAAGAAAGTATCGATTTCAGCTCAGTTCCCAACTTAAGAAGCGCAGCGTTATATTCTCTAGATCATTCTAGTTTTATAATTATGCAGATACAAAAAGAAAACTCTCACTTGCAATGACTTCGAGCAACATCAAATTATGTAAAATAAACTTCAAGAATTAAAACGGAATATGTTACAAAAATAATGTATTTTAGGAAATAATAAATTCATTAAACAACATTATGAACAGGGTGAAAATAATATTATTTCATAAAAGGAAATAAATTAGTAATATAAGTAGATTTAAAACAAAAAGTATTTTTTTGAATCTACAATGAATATAGAAAAGACGCAGAAATAATATTTGCTTTTACTTAGCTTTTAAGGTTTTAAAAATGTAATTTATACTTTCTTTACAATAAGAGCAGTTTAATTATGAGTTTGTTAAGTGGTGCAAATTAAATGAATTCAGAACACACTAATTAAACAAATATTTGAATATGTATATTTAATCAAAAGATATGCATATGAGGTTGGAGTTATTTAATATATATATTAAAAAAAAATGTTTCTTAGGAATTACAGAACGTAAAAGGATTTTTGTTAAAATATATCCTGAACACTACTCATTTAAATGTCTTTTTATTTGCGATTGCCGCAAATCATCGAGCACTAACTTCTAATTTGAATAATTACATGAATTATGGATAAGTCAATTTGCAGATTCATATGTCATAATAACCAATTTACCAATCACCAATTTCTTTGACTTCTTAAAAAATTTTATTTTATTTTTATGTAAATGTTTAATAAAAATTACTGTATTGAAAGCATTTGGTGCTTTTAGTAATTAACTATCCAGAAATGTATTCAACAAAGTTGTTTTATGACTTTTTTTCTGTTTTTAAGATATTTTAAAAATGCGTAAGTTTCTCATTGCATATTAAAATACATAAAATACTGTCAACACGGCGAACACTGCTACCATAGCCATAAAAATGCAAGAATATGTCTTTCAAAAGTCCAATCCTCAAGACATCCATTCTAAAATAAGAAAACTTATGCATTCATTTTCTAAGTGGTACGAAACAAAAAATATTCCGTTATTCTTAAAATCGTTATGAATATTCATAAAAACAGTCTTTCGTATTCAAATATAAATCAATACAGCCACTCGTAAATTTATAAACTATATGCATGTTTTAGAAAAATTCGGTTTTTTTTTTCAAAAATTTTTTGATATGGAAGAGGTCAACGCTGTTGGAGTCTGTTGTGGCTGGAGAAATTTCGAAGGCATTTTAGTGGATCGTAAAAATTCTTCAGATTCTTTTTACAACCACTTGTAAGGGGTTTCGCGTTTGTAGTATTTCTTTATAAGAAGGACAAGCGTCAGACCTAAACAAGAAGAATAAATTTTATCGCAAAACTGAAGAGTATTACATCTAAAAGTCATTTCAAGAAAAATAGGCCTAATGTGGAACCATTCGAAGTAATGAAATTCTTATCCTTAGAGGTCAAATCCTTGGCGAGTTCTGGAGCATTATAGAGAACGAATGGGTGAAATTCCATTCCAAATTCAATTGCTGAATGGTTTATTTTTATTCGTTTTAAACCATAGGAATATATTGAATTTATAACCCCAACTGTCTTTGAACAAGAGCCAGAAGTTTGTCCTGAAGGACAAATAAGGGTTTATATTGTACTAAGTCGAGTAAAAAGGATAAGAAAAAGAAAATATTGACTTATTCTTAAAAAAATACGTTTTTATAAAAAAAAAAAATTTCGTTATTTCAATCACTTACTTTAGCTGCTATGAGCTTGAATAACTTTGAAACCTAGATTTTTTTCACGTACTTTACATATTCAACATATTTTTTTTTCTTTCAAAATTCCTTAAAACACACTTTTAAATGTATAGCTTGAATTTACTCATTATTATATTTAAAAAATTGCAAAATTTGAAAGAATCTGAACAATCGAATGTGAAGTGCAATGGGCTAATAAAATGGCACATCTCATATAGTAAACCAGATCCGAATTTATAATTTTTGCACTTTTGCAAACCCAGCATCCTATTAACTAGGCTATTCTAGTTTCACAATCCTGAAGAAAAAAAAAGAAAAATGTCACTTACAATATCTTTGAACAACATTAAATTATGTAAAATAAATATCAAAATACAATACGCAGTATATAAAAATAATGTATTCAAGAATAAATAAATTCATTAAACAACATTATGAACTGGGTTAAAATGTTAATATTTTATAAAATGAAATAAATAAGTAATATAAGCGTATTTAAAGCAAAACGTATTTTTTGAATCTTTAATGAATATAGAACAGATGCAGAAATAATACTTCGCATTTACTTAGATCTTAAGTTTTGAAAATGTAGTTTATACTTTCATTCAGAATAAAATCATGTTTAAATATGAGTTTCTTAAGTGGTATAAATTTAATGAATTCAAAACACACTAATTAAACAAATATTTGAATATGATATTCAATCAAAAGATATGCATATATGGTAGGAGTTATTTAATATACTTATAAAACAAAAAGTTTCTTAGAAATTACAGAAATTAAAAGAATTTTATTTTGTTAAAATATATCACAAATGCTAACCAGTTAAATGTGTATGTATTTGTTTTTATAGCAAATCGTCGAACATTAACTTCTAATTTGAATGATTGTGTTTAATTAGCTTTTCACGCATTATGGATAACTCAATGTAGAGATGCATATATCACAATAACCAGTTTACAATTAACCAATTTATTTGACTTCTTAAAAAATTATATTTTAATTTTTATGTAAATGTTTAATAAAAGTTACTATTTTGAGAGCATTTGGTGCTTTTAGTAATTAACTATCTAGAAATGTATTCAACAAAGGGGATTTATGATTTTTTTTTCTGTTTCTAAGACATTTTAAAAATGCATAAGTTTCTCATTGCATATTAAAATACATAAAATACTGTCAACACGGCGAACACTGCTACCATAGCCATAAAAATGCCAGAATATGTCTTTCAAAAGTCCAATCCTCAAGACATCTTTTCTAAAATAAGAAAACTTATGCATTAATTTTATAAGTGATATGAAACAAAAAAAAATTCCATTCTTCTTAAAACATTTATGAATATTCATAAGAACAGTGTTTCGTAATCAAATGTAAATCAATACTGCCACTCGTAAATTTATAAACTATATGCCTGTTTTCGTAAATTTGGGGTTTTTTTTCAAATACTTTTTGATATGGAATAGGTCAACGCTTTGGAGACTGTTGTGGCTGTAGAAATTTCGAAGGCATTTTAGTGGGTCGTAAAAATTCTTCAGATTCTTTTTACAACCACTTGTAAGGGGTTTTGGGTTTGAAGTATTTTCTCATAAGAAGGACAAGCGTATCTAAACAAGAAGAATAAATTTTACCTCAAAACTGAAGAGTATTAGATCTAAAAGTCATTTCTGGAAAAATAAGCCTAATGTGGAACCATTCGAAGTAATGAAATTCTTATCCTTACAGGTCAAATCCTTTGCGAGTTCTGGAGCATTACAAAGAACGAATGGGTAAAATTCCATTCCAAATTCAATTGTTGAATGGTTTATTTTTATTCGTTTTAAACCATGAAAATATATTGAATTTATAACCCAAACTGTCTTTGAAGAAGATCCAAAAGTTTGTCCTGAAGGACGAATAAGGGCTTACCTTGTACTACGTCGAAGAAAAATGATAAAAAAAGAAAATATTGACTAATATGGGAAAGTTTTATAAAAACTATCCCATATTATATGTTATCCCCACGTTATTTCAATCAGTTACTTTAGTTGCTATAAGCACTGTTTTAAAGCCTGCTTTTAAAATTTGTCAAATCTTACTTTAATGTTTTTAAAACACTTTTATTCTGTTTTTAAATTTTGTTGTTCTTTTGTATTATTGCATTTTAAATTTAACATTTTTTTAAAGTTTTAAAATTATAATACTAATAAGGGTTTATCTTATACTTAGTCGTAACAAGTAACTTAAAAAAAAAATTAAAATCAATTCCAACTTTTTTTTTTCAACATATTGCAGAAAGTCCTTTATAAAAAAAGTTGAAATTTTCCTCTTACATCTGGTGCCATCTATTGGTAGATACATGCAACTTAAATAAAAAAAACTGAAATTAATTAATTAAATTTAATTAATGAATTAATATTTGAAAAAACTATATTAACATCATCATTAAAAAAAATTATTTGAACTTGAGTGCAGGAATAAAAAAAAATATTTATCAGGTGAAGAACAATATTATTTATAGGGTGTGGTCAGAAGTTAGAGGATCTATCATGTTAATAGCTTGCTTAAATTATCGATAGAAAGCTTAGATGTGAAAATGAGTTATTGACAAGTACGTCAGCTTTAAATCGTTGAGAATTAAGTGTTTTAAAATTCAAGCTAAAACCAGATAGTTAAATCGTCTTTTCGTAATCGTAAATTTATAAAATGTTAAGTTGTTACAGATTAAATATTTTGAATTGAAAACATGAAGATTTATTAAAAATATTATTACAAAACTTAATTTAAAAAAAATTAAAATAACTTATTTGTAGCTACGAAGAAAATAATTGGTACTTTTCGGTTAAAAGGGCCAAAGCATAAACAGTCAAAAATAAAACTAACTGAATGGCAACCCTAATAATCTATGAGAGTCACAGATTACTACTACATTTGGCGATTTGGCGCACAATTAAGACTAAATAGCGTTAATCAAAAGAGCAAAACAATATTAATGTTTTGGATATTCTACAAATATCATATATAAAATTTGCTGAAACATTTGTTATATATTAAATTTTATATAGTATTTTAAAAATATAAAATATTTCTATAATTTCATGAACTATTTTTTTTACCACTCGTAATATTATTATACTTATTATAAAATGTTTGACTTTAAAATATAGGGTTCCATAAAATCTAATCAAAGAATTATAGAAATTTCCACTTTTTTCACTTTACATGTGAAATGTATGTATAATACTTTTCATAAATATAATCTACAAAAGAATAATATTTGAAAAAGACACACATCTAAAAGAAATTAATATTATTATAACGTATCTGAACGATTGGATACAAAAAAAATGCATACTTATTTTAAATAACATGAAGAAAATTTTATTTTGAAATTTTAAATTGTTATAATAAATTTTGATACACTTTTTCTACAATTTCAGCAAATAAAGCTTAATAATTTAACTCAAGCAAAAAACGGAATTTTGATAATTAATAAATTAAACTTTCATAGTTATTTTAAATCAATGCATTATTAGTTTAATTTTTTTTCTTAAATCCATTCTCATTTTACATAAAAACTCTTAACAAATTTTATATCATGAAAAATACTTTAGTTTATTATAACATTTTCTATGATTTTATGACATCGATTTTTTTAATAGTTTAAAATAACTATTAAATAAATAATAGGAGTCAACGAGGAAATGATAAGACATTCAACAATATAAAATTTGTGTTTGTATCATTGAAATAATATTTATAAAAGAATGATCCGTTGACTTTTAAAATAATATTATTTGTAGACACTTAATAATCATCATATTAATTATTTATAAAAACACAAGTATTTCTTGACCTGTATTGTGCCGGTTCTCCAATCTGTTTTGTAACTGGGTGTCAACTGGTTTGAGACTTGAGACACAGGTTTGAGATCTCACACTTTTTTTTTACATACGCACAAATACTACACATATAGAATTAACGACAGACAATATTTAGTACACTTACAGACAGATAATTCTAGAATTGAGGAAGGATTTCACTTCTAAGCCGAAAACCCGATATTCAGGTACGCGCGGGATGCGCGAAATATAATTCCTCTCCGGATGAGAGTCTGTAGGCCAGCAAATACGCAGGGTTATACTTAATATATTTCCTCTCGAGACGGCGCTCTAGCCTTTGGTACTACAGGGTTCAGGTTCGAATCGTGGCGTTGGCATGGATGTTTGGGAGTGGTTCGGAATCTGCTTTAAAATGTAGGTCCCAGTCTGTTTTGCCCTCGTGCGCATAAAATGACCGTAGAGCGATATCCCAAACCAAATCTCTCGGGATGAGACAGTGAAGTTCAGACTTAGCAGTAGCGCAAGTTTGCGCTGCACTTCCTCTCGGGTGAAAGTCTCGAGGCCTGCTGATCATTTTTCCCAAACGCCACAGAGGGCGCTCTTGCAGTGCGTAGGAGGAAGTACGGTTACAGACCTTAAAAAAGAAATGCATAAAAATATATTTATCTAATGAAAATTTAGGAATTTAAAATATTATTTAGGAAAATTATTATTAAATTTTTTTTAAATTACTTATTACTTAAATAATTAATGAAACATCTAAGACAATTTTGTATTTATTCGAAAAAATCACTATTATTTAATAAAATGTATTGCATGCATAATTTTTTTTTATATAGAGGGTGATTATAATTAAAGTCCCACTTTCAAAATGCTGTAAACAAACAACACGCTACAATGAGTTCAAATTTGAACTGAAGATACTTGAAGAAGGGGGAAACGGTACGACATAAAAAAAAACAGTTGCAAAGTGTATTAATAGAGGACACTGTAAACGGCATAAAGAAATTTATTTTGGCGGTCAGTGATGTTTTGAATCTAAATGACACCGCATTTGGCATGAGTTGCACATTAAACCAATTGTAGTGTTCAATGTGCTTGATTGATTCGTACCGTTTCCCCCATTTTCAAGTATCTTCAGTTCAAATTTGTCATTCATTGTGACAAGCCGATCTTTTTTGTACAGCTTTTTGAAAGGGATAATTTAATTATAACCACCTTGTATATTATGTAAGAAGTACTTATATTTTACAAATAAATTTGAACATATTTTAAATTGTTTAATAAATACTTTCACCAAAAATTAATAGAATAACAGTTACAATTTTTATGTCTCAATGCTCTATTGAGCAATAAATTTATTTCCATTGCATGGCAACTCAGTATCATATGTCCTAAATATAAAAATTCTTGCACTGATATTTACGAATGAAAATAATAATAAATTTTGGGATAAATTCTGTGCAATTAAAAATTTTATTTTAATTTTCTTTTAGTTGGAAAATTTTATTTTATACAACCTAAAGGTTTCTAGTATTCACATTTTTTTGTCATTTTTGATAAAAGGAATGAGATATACCTTTCAAATTCTTCAAAAATCAATAACTACTTCTTCACATGTATTATATTATTTCTTGGTGCCACTGGGAATTCGTATAGACTTCTTCAAAGTATAAATCGTAACTCTAACACTTTTTAGAGATATTTCTGACACTCAACTTCATGTATGGACTTTATTTTCACTACATTTCACTTTTATTTGCTTTCATGTAACGTATCATTTCTAGATGATTTTTTTTATTCTTAAAATTACTAGGTTAGATTTCTTAAATCCTATTCTGAAAATATGACAAGACTTCAAAAATCATCACATATAATGTAATGTTAAAAGAAATTTTCTGTATCAGAATTTTTTTAATAATCTTAAAAATGTTACTTCACCTTTATATTATATGCAATCGAATATTTTTATCATTGATTTTATTTTGCTATTTATCAAAAACTTTTTCTGCCATCTTTCTAGAAATTCAAAGTTATTTTTTCTCATAATTTCAACAGTTCATTTTCGAATATAGGGATGCACACATAATGTATTTTTCAATATTACGGTTTTCAGTTGTTTGGCCATTATAAAATAAATATATTTTGTAAAAGTGTGATGAATCTCACGGGCCGGAAAAGTATTCAAGGCGTGCCGCGGGTCGGCCTCCTCTATTCTAGATCGAGGCTCTATCCTTCTCTCTAAACACAACTCTCTGCATTCATATCAGACCGCTGCTACTGCGCCACAATATGTGCATATAGCTAAGTTGTCCCTTTACGGTTTGGGAATGAAGTGGATGAGAGAGAAGTGGCGCTCTACGGTCATATGAGACGAGGATCAACAGCTTAAATTATTTCTGAAACACTACAAATATCCATGACGTCGCCAGGATTCGAACCCGTGACCTGTGGTACCAAGTGCCAGAGCATTAGTCACTCAGCCGTCAGGCCCCAGCCATATGAGACCGGGATTTACGGCTTCAGATGGATTCCGAATAACTACAACAATCCATGGCACCGCCGAGACTCAAACTTGAAACTTTTGGCGCCATACACCAGAGAGCTAGTCATTCGGCCATCATGTATTGCACGTTAGAATAAAATTATTTATTTTTAAATTAAAATTAAAATTTTGAATTAGTTCAAAAACGATTTTACTAAAAATATTTAATTTTTTTTTTTAATAAATAAATTAAATAATAATGCACTCTTATATCAAAGCACTGTAAACAACTGAAGATCTTCCAGAAAGACGCTCTTCGCTTCTCTCTAAGCCACTCAGAATTCTAATCGACATGACAATTTAGAGACAGATGTCACAAACAGAGTCTGGTCCACATTCTTTCCTTCGGTGAGAGAGCGAAGAACAAGGTATCCGTGTAATGGATGAATATGTTAGGAAGGGGAAGTCGTCCTTAATTCGGCTTCTCTTGCAAGGCGACTGCAGGACGCACGACTCTTTCTCTTCGACTTCTCATAAAAGGGTTTCATTGTTCCTCGCCCTTTTATGTGTTTCGCAAAGAGGAAGAACTCATTTTCGCTAAACAAGAGCCGAAGAAGATTGGACGGTGTTTGAACGAAACTGACGATGCACCGCATGATTCTGACATCGTCTTTCGGGAGTCGCTTTCTATTGTCTTCTCTTCCAAGATAATTGAGTTAAGGGAAATTTAAAATGCATTAAACAGCTCTTACATGATTTATAGTTATTTAAATTATTACAAACTATTATTTCATTTTTAGAAGTATACTATGTTTGTATTAAAATTAACTTTTCAAATAACAACAAGGCAACATTCGACAATATTTAAATTGATTTACAGAATTCAAAATTTAAATATTTCATTTAAATGGGGACTATTTTTATGGATCAGTATTTTAGTAAGTCATATGAGAAGAAATGATGCACGTAGTTAAAGCGTAGGTTCCGAGACATATTTGCTTGTTTTGGATTGTATAATATTTCGGCTTTGCTAGTAAATTGTTTTTGCGCAGGGAAGTTAATTGGCCCTTTTAAAGGTACAGGGTGATTATAATTAAAGTCCCACTTTCGAAATTCTGTAAAAAAAGAACCATTCGTCACAACTGAGGATACTTGACGAAGTGGGAAACGATACGGCATCAAAACAATTTTCCAAAAACATTTTCCCCGATTTTTCCCATTCAATTTGATATGGCCTTGCCGTGGTAAATGGGCTTCCCACTAACAGTAACTCATTTTTTCAATCAAAAATAAGCAAAAATAAAGCACATTGAATGCTACAGTTGGTTTAATGTGCAACTCATGCCAAATACGTTGTCCTCCCCTTCAAAATAACACAGGCAGCCGAATTCACTTTTTTTATGCCGCTTACATCGCCATCTATTAATATAATTTGGAACTTTTTTGAGGCCGTACCGTTTCCCCTTCTTCAAGTATCTTCAGTTCAAATGGGAATTCATTGTGACGAGTGGTTTTTTTTTTTTTTTTTTTTTTTTTTACAGCATTTTGAAAATAGATCTAAAATTATAATCACCCTGTACCTTTGAAAAGTTTATTTAACTTTCCAGTTCCCGTTACTAACACAGCTGAGAGATATTATGCAATCCAAAATTAGCAAATATGTTTGGAAACACCACGCATTAACTTCGTGCATCATTTTCTCGTGTATATTAGAGTCAAATAACTGATCCATAAAAATAATCCAAATTTAAATAAAATATATAAATTTTGAATTCTGTAAATCAATTTAAATGTTGTCGAACTATAGTCTGCAAAATTAGAATACATCTAAAAAATGAAATAATAGTTTGTAATGATTTAAATAAGGATAAATCAAATAAGAGCTGTTCAATGCATTTCAAATTTCCCTTATCCCCAATTATCTTGGAAGCGAAGAGTACATAAAGCGACTCCCGAAAGTTGATGTCAAAACCAGGCAGTGCATCGTCAGTTTCATTCAAACGGCGTCCAATCTTCTTTGCGCTCTTGTTCGGCGAAAATGAGCTCTTTCTCTTTCTGAAACACATAAAGGGACGGAGAACAATGGAAACCTTTTATGAGAAGAAAGAGTTCTGGATTGTGTATCCTACAGTCGTCTTGTAAGAGAAGCCGAATTAAGGACGACTTCCCCTTCCTAGCATATTCATCAATTACACGGATACCTTGTTCTTCGCTCTCTCTCTCTCTCACCAAAGGAAAGAGTGTTGGCTAGAATCTGTTTGCGACATCTGTCTCTGAATTAGAATGTCGATTAGAATTCTGAGTGGCTTTTAGAAGAGAAAAGAACCTCGATCTAGAAGATCTTCGGTGGGGTACTGTGTTTTAATAGAAGAATGCATTATTATTTAATTCATTTGATAAAAAAACTTAAGTCTTTATAAAATTAACATTTAAACTATTTGTTCTCCAAAACCCATTTTACTGTTTAAAATTTAATCTTTGGATAAAATGAATAGGTACGATAAATTTTTAAGTCAGAACGTCCTTTCGTTGGTGCAGAAAAGGAGTTGAGTTAAGGTGCAAAGACTCAGATACCGTCCTTGGAGCTGTTCGTTAACAATTGCGGTATCGAAATGTTTATAGAGTTTAACAAGCTGCACATGTTATACCTCCGGTAACGCTGATTCTACTACATATGTGACAGTCTAGTAGCAAATAACGTTTTAAATTACATAGCTTCACAAACAACCGTAACTTAGAGTAAAGAAATGCCGAGAAACAGTTATTAACATTATTTTATTTTACGTTATTGATTATTTCTATTTTTTCTGCGAAGTTACATTATTATAAATGCAACACATTTTTTTTCTATTGTAATAGTGTTACGTTTTTTAAAAATATGTAAGCGTACATGCATTTAAAAATATCTTTAAAAAAGATTCATTTAACTTCCCAACTCGAAAACAGTTTATTGGCAAAGTTGAGATTTTGTGCAATCCAAAACAAGCAAATATCTCTTTAACTATGCATCGTTTCCTCTCATGTATATTAGAGTCACTAAAATAGCTCATCCATAAACATAGTCTCAATTTAAATGATATATTTAAATTTTAATTCTATAAATCAATTTAAATTGTGTCAAGGTTCGACTTAATACAAAATTAGTACACTTCTAAAAATGAAATTATACTTTGGAATGATTTAAATAAGGATAAATCAAATGAGTGCTGTTTATTGCCCTTTAAATTCCCCTCAACCCAATTATCTTGGAAGCGAAGACTGCATAAAGCGTACTTCTGAAAGATGATGTCGAAATGAGGCAGTGCATCGTCAGTTTCATTCAAACAGCGTCCAATCTTCTTCGGCTCTTGTTTGACGAAAATGAGCTCTTCCTCTTTCTGAAACACATAAAGGGACGGGGAACAATGGAAAGCTTTTATGAGAAGAAAGAGTTCGGGTCGTGTGTCCTGCAGTCGTCTTGTAAGAGAAGCCGAATTAAGGACGACTTCCCCTTCCTAACATATTCATCCATTACACGGATACCTTGTTCTTCGCTCTCTCACCGAAGGAAAGAATGTGGACCAGACTCTGTTTGCGACATCTGTCTCTAAATTATCGTGTCGATTAGTATTCAGAGTGACTTAGAGAGAAGGAAAGAGTCTCGATCTAGAAGATCTTCAGTGGTTTACTGTGCTTTAATCTAATCATACATTGTTATTTAATTTATTTATCAAAACTAATTTAATTTTCTTTTATAAAATTAACACATAAGATTCTTATTTTTCACAAAAACATTTTTTTTTTTACTGCAGAAAATTTAATTTTGGATTAAAAAAAATTTAGTCCAACTTGTGTGCCCAGTGGCGGTTAATATTCTGGAGAGCACAGATTCTAATTCAATTTGTTTGTCGTGACTAATCCTCAGCTTCC
This sequence comes from Caerostris darwini, assembly GCA_021605075.1. Lineage (NCBI taxonomy): Eukaryota > Metazoa > Arthropoda > Arachnida > Araneae > Araneidae > Caerostris > Caerostris darwini. The sequence continues at coordinate 103,445 of BPLQ01007952.1, read as the reverse complement.
TGCAGTGCAGGACGGATATCCTATGAGTAAATCTACTCGTGGATGGAAGGAAAGGGGACAGCTTCTGTTGGGATGAAGCTGTTGGGGTGATAGGTAGAAATCTGACTTACCTCCGAGTCGCTGAGGAAGGAGAGCAATGCCTTCCGAGGAGACTTCTGCAGATAACTGCCCTGCATTTGCATATCGTATGGAAAATTTTAAAAACTCCCACCAGGCAGTTTGAATAAGGTGGCAAGATGCTGAACATCACAAGCTCCATTAAGTTTCCTCGTTTTTTGAAACAGTGTCTGCAACAATGCCACCAGCGGATTGAACCTCACCCCTAATGCTCACTAATGGCTCACGAATGGCGATCACCGGAAGGCACTTCCCTCCTTCTTCAGTGTCACGGATCCAAGTGAGACTTCTACCTACGAGTGCAATCATCCCAACAGAAAATGCTCCCTTTTCCTACATCCTTGAATGGGCTACTCATGGGTGTCCATCCTGCTCTGCAGGACACTCAAGATTATTCACAACAAAAAGCGGTAAAAATTATTTGATTGATCTTTGTATTTAACCTCAAAGCACTCTTTCATGAATAATTAAATAGTTTAATATTTCAAATACTCAAATTTAATTTTGAAATCCTCTATGTCAATTTCAAAGTAATGAAAGCCAATTTTGAAATCCTTCATGTCATTTTCAAAGTAGTCCAAGACAATTTTGAAACCCTACATGTCGAAGTTAAAATTCCCAAACTGTATAAACCCATCCTCTGCAAGCGATACTCTTTTTTGATGGTACCGTGATTGTAATCTCTAAAGTAGCAAACTTTAGAGCCTGTACAGTTAAATATATTTTAAATAATTTGACTTAAACTAATTGGTGGAAAATTTAATGCTTGATCCCGTTTTTTAATTGGCTTGGTTTGTCGCGCTACGGTCATTTTGTCAACACTGTGGGCTAATTAGACAGTCACATACAGTTCAAAGTGGATTCAAAACAACTCACAAACATCCGTGCCACCGCCGGGATTCGTACCTGAAGTACTAACAGCCAAAGTGCTAGCCAAATGGCCATCAGGACTGTCCCATTTCTTAAAACACTCCTTACAAATTAAAAGAATAACAATAAAGTAAATATATATACATTTTAATTGGATCATTTGTAATTTGCATCATTAAATAAAATCCATAATATTGTTCATGGAATTTTGAAGAATTATTAAAAAAATTAAAAAATATATGTATTAATGAATAATAATTAAATTTTAATTATGTTAAATTTTTGAAAAATGATTAAATTTTCGAAAAATGAGTCATAATTAAATTTTACAAAATTTTTATGCAAAATATCACTTTTAAAATGGTATTTTACATAAAAATATTGTGAAATAATACATTCATCTCGTTATAATATTCAATTAATTATTTATTATTCATTCAATTTATTATTAAAATGCATAATATTTCTTTAGAGATCTTATTAAAGAAATTATTGAGAAAAAATTTATACATATTTACTTTCATTGTATAACGCTAATGAATTTGAAAAATTCATTCAAAAGGAAAAAAAGTGTAGTAATTAATGAAGAATATTTAAATTTAATTAAGTTAAGTTTTTGAAAAATAATTAAATTTCACATAATGTTTATGGAAAGCATCGCTTTTAACTTGATGTTTTCCATAAAAATATTGACAGATAACACATTCATCTCGTTATATTATTCAAAAATTTTAGTTACTATTGTATTTTTGTGAAAATGTACCTGCAATTGTGGAAATTAACTATCAAAGAAACTTATGAATGGGAAATGGACTTATTTTAAATAACAGACTTAATCTGATTTCTAATGTCAGTCGTCAAATACGATTTACGACTATAGACAGAAAAAAAATTAGAACATCGTCTCAAAGGATCTATTCAGAATCAAAATCTTTGGAATGATTCAATTTATTTAGCGAGAAAAATTCACTAGTGAACATCTGGAACAAATGACATTTTGAGATTGCATTCAAAATACAATCTCAGTCATCAGAAATGACTTTTTCTTAAATGAAAGCCGTTTTGGAAAAGATACATTTTTTTTCTCATTTGTTTCCATTATCTTATGCTTCCTCTTTTTTTTAATCAAAAGTATGGGATTGATTCAATAAATAGGAAAATGCACATCTTCAACTTTATGAATAAACAAAATGGCAGATGCATTTTAAAAATGAATAGCAGAAAGGAAACAAAACTTTATTGATGGTTTCATATACTTTTATAAATTGATAATCTTTCCTCTCAGTTAGAATATTTCTGTAAATATTTTTGATAATATAGAAAAAGATTTCTTTGATCTTGCACTCTGAATTTAGCCAATAAATTATTAGAGATTTTAATATTCAACTGTTGGTAGCAAGCCACGACTTCAGGTGAAAGAAAGCGAAGTAGTCACTGTATATGTGGTTGCTGATACAAAGAAAGTGATCGAATGATTGATCACAACAACAACAAGCAGTAGAAATTATTTGATTGACCGTCGTATTTAATCGCAAAGCACTCATTCATTCATAATTCAATAGTGTCATATTTGAAATCCTCAAAGTCAATTTTGAAATCCTCCATGTCAAAGTTAAAACCCCTAAACTGCATAAACCCACTATTGATATACATTTTTGATGATACCGTGGTTTTATTCTCTAAATGACCAAACTTAAGAACCTGTGCTGTTAAATATATTCAAAATAATGTGCTTTAAACTAATTGGTAGGAAATTTAATGCTTGATCCCATTTCTTAATTAGTTTGGTTTATTACTCTACGGTCATTTTATCGTCACTTTCGGCTAATTAGACCGGGCCTACAGTTTAAAGTGGATTCCGAATCACTTCCAACCATCCATCCCACCTCCAGGATTAGAACCTGAAGCACCAACGACCAATGCGCTAGCTTATTGGCCATCAGGCCGCTTCCCTTTCTTAAAGCACTTCTTAAAAATTAAAAGAATAATAATAAAGTTAAATATATAAGATTTTTAATGTTATAGTTTTCATCATTAAAAGAAATCCATAATTTGGTTATGGAAGTCATCATACTACACGAATTATTGATAACAATTTCATATATACTTAATTTAAGAATAGTAGTAATACTTTGAAGAATTAATAAATGAAATATATAATTATTAATGGATAATAATTAAATTTTAATTATGATAATTTTTTTAAAAAATAATTAATTTCTTGAGAAATGAGTAATAATTAAATTTTGTACATTTTTTATGGAAAATATTCATTTAACATGATATTTCAAATAAAAAAATTTACAGATAATACATTCATCTCGTTATACTCAATTACTTATTCAATTCAATTAATTATTCATTATTATTAAAATCCATAATATTTCTTGTAGAGATCTTATTACAGAAATCATTGAAAAAAATGTCATACATATTTACTTTCGTTGTATACCGCTAATGAATTTGAAGAATTAATTAAAAAGGAAAAAAGTGTAGTAATTAAGGAAGAATATTTAAATTTAATTACGTTAAGTTTTTGAAAAGTAATTAAAATTCACATAATGTTTATGGAAAGCATCACTTTTAACTTGATGTTTTACATAAAAATATTGACAGATAACGCATTCATCTCGTTATATTATTCAAAACTTTTAGTTACTATTGTATTTTTGTGAAAATGTACCTGCAATTGTGGAAATTAACTATCAAAGAAACTTAGGAATGGGAAATGGACTTATTTTAAATAACAGACTTAATCTGATCTCTAATGTCACAGTCTTCAAATACAATTTACGACTATAGACAGAAAAAAAAATTAGAGCATCGTCTCAAAGGATCTATTCAGAATCTAAATCTTTTGAATGATTCAATTTATTTAGCGAGAAAAATTTACTATTGAACATCTGGAACAAATGACATTTTGAGATTGCATTCAAAATACAATCTCAGTCATCAGAAATGACTTTTCTTAAATGAAAGCCGTTTTAGAAAAGATACATCTTTTTTTTTTTTTTTTTTTCATTTGTTTCCATTATCTAATGCTTCCTATTTTTTTTAATCAAAAGTATGGGATTGATTCGAGTAAATAAGAAAATGCATATCTGCAACTTTATGAATAAACAAAATGGCAGATACATTTTAAAAAATGAATAGCAGAAAAGTAACAATAAAGTTTTCTTACTTTAAACTTTATTGATGACTTACAAAACTTTATTGATGGTTTCACATACTTTTAAAAATTGATAATTTTCCCTCTCAGTCAGAATATTTCTGTAAACATTTTTGGTAATATGGAAAAAGATTTCTTTGATCTTGCAATTTGAATTTAGCCAATAAATTATTAAAGATTTTATTATTAAACTCTTGGGAGAAAACCACGTCTTCAGGTGAAAGAAAGCGAAGTAGTCACTGTGTGCTTGGTTAGTGATAGAAAGAATGTGATCAAATGATTGATCACAACAACAGCAAGCAGTAGAAATTATTTGATTGACCGTCGTATTTAGCAGCAAAGCACTCGTTCATGTACAATTCAATCGTGTTATATTTGCAATCCTCAAAATCAGTTTTGAAATCCTCTATGACATTTTCAAAGCAATCCAAGTCAATTTTGCAATCCTCAAAGTCAATTTCAAAGTCCTCCAAGTCAATTTTGAAATCCTTCATGTGAAAGTTAAAATCTTCAAACTGCATAAACCAGCATTTGCAACTAAAGTATACTAATTTTTGATGATACCGTGGCTTTATTCTCTAAAGTACCAAACTTAAGAACCTGTACAGTTAAAATTTAAAATAATGTGGCTTAAACTAATTGGTCGAAAATTGAATGTTTGATAATATTTCTTAAATCACTCATCACAAATTACAAAAATAATGCAGAAAATATATAAAATTTTTAATATTATAATTGGCATCAATAAACGAAATCCATAATATTGCTTATAGATATCTTATTACATGAGTCATTGAGAAAAATTTCATATATATTAATTGATTTTATGTCACTAATGAATTTGAAAGACTAATGAAAAATGAGTAATAGTTAATGAATAATAATTTAAATTTTAAGTTAATTAAATTTTTTTCAAATGAGTAATAATTAAATTTTACTTTATTTTAATGATGTAAAATTACATAATTTCTATGTAAAATAACCTTTTTAACATGATATTTTACATACAAAATATTGACAGATAATACATTCATTTCGTTATATTATTCAAAAACTTACATTAATTAAGTCATTATATATTTTTGTGAAAATATATCCTTTTTTTGTGTAAATTAACTATGAAAGGAACTTATGAATGGGAAAGGAACTTATTTTAAATAACAGACTTAATCTGATCTCTAATGTCAATCTTTAAATACCATTGACGACTATACACCGGAAAAAAAAGAGCATCGTCTCAAAAGATCTATTCAGAATTTAAATCTTTTGAATGATTCAATTTATTTAACGAGAAAAATTTGCTAGTGAACATCTGGAACAAATGACATTTTGAGATTGCATTCAAAATACAATCTCAGTCATCAGAAATGACTTTTCTGAAATGAAAGCCGTTTTGGAAAAGATACATTTTTTTTTCTCATTTGTTTCCATTATCTTATGCTTCCTCTTTTTTTAATCAAAAGTATTGAATTGATTCGAGTAAATAGGAAAATGCACATCTGCAACTGTTTGAATAAACAGAATGGCAGATGCATTTTAAAAATGAATAGCAGAAAAGTAACAATAAAGTTTTCTTACTTTTCTGCTATTCATTTTTAAAATTCATCTACCATTTTGTTTCATATACGTTCATATATGTTTTGATGATTTCATATACGTTCACAAATTGATAATTTTCCTTCTTAATCGTAATTTTTCTCTAACCATTTTTAGTAACATGGAAAAAGATTTCTTTGATCCTGTGCTTTGAATTTAGTCAATGGATTATTGAAGATTTTAATATTTAGTTGCCGATAAACTGTTGGTTTATCGACAGCTAAAATTTGCTAGTGAACATTTTAAACTCTAGATCCCGGTCTAATTAGCCAAAAGTGTGCTCAAAATGGCCGTAGAGCGTTCAAATCAAACCAACCAAACCATTATCTCTAATACAATAGAATGTTATATCATTATTTTCATAAGTATTTATAATATATATAATAACTAATTTAAATATTTTTTACAGGTGAAAATAAATTACAGAAAAGAATTCCAGCTGATTTGAGCATCAATTACAGAATCATATAAGGTGAGTCAAAATTTAGACTTCGAACCTATTTAGAAATTGATTTAGATATTAATAGAATTGGAATTATTGGTGATATGACACAATATGTTCACATCTATTTTACATAAAGGAAGTTAGCCAAATTGTTATACTTTTCATAAAATTACGTTGTATTTTTTAAGTATTTTTTTGGATTTTTTAGAATATTATTTTATAATAATATTTTATTATAAAATATTCATTGAAAAATTACTAGTTTTGCAATTTTTGAAAAAAATCATATTTGAAAAATAATTATTAAATAATAGAAATTTAAAAGCATAGCTAACTATTTAACTTTAATTTAAAAATCAGTTTGTATTCTATATTACTCTTTAGCTAAAATAAATCGTATTTTAACATTTAAAAATTGTTATTAAATTGGTTTCGAAACATTTTGGAAAAAAAGTTAAAATTAAAAAAATAAATATTTCATAGCAGCAGTTTAAAAACAACGTTAAAAAATAACTTATAAATTGAAAAATCTGCTTGTATTTTCTATTATATTTTAACGATAAAATACATACAAAAACATTTAAAAATTATGAAGGATAATTTAACAAAAAAATCCATATCTATGTGGTTTTTTTTTAATTTTACGGAGTAATTATATATTAAAATTTCAGTAAAATAAATCAATAAAAATATAATATCTGAACTAAATTATTTTATTAATTATTCATATAAATGTACAAAAATATTAAATACTTTTTATTTTATTAGATAAAAAAAATATTAGAAACTCAATTGTTAAAATTAAATTTCAGATGCGGATGTTTTTTATTTTTATATATTATGCAAATGCACTTTATATTAAAAACTCATTTAAGTTATTTTTATTTCATTTATAAAATTTCTCATTTTCTGAGTAATATTTTGTCACAAAAAATCGTGAATAATGTTATCACTAATAAGCTGGGGACTTAGTAATTGGCATGCCAAGAATTTTTCCAATTTTTTATTTTGGTATATGGGGACATTTATTTTATAAAAAAAAATAGTAAAAGTTATATTATGCAGAAAAAAATATACATGTGATTAAAATCATGAAAGGAAAAACTAATTTCAAAAGATAGCACAGTGAAATAAATGACTTCGTTAAAAATATGTAGTATTAAACTTATTTGTAGTTAAAATCAATTTAATTGGAAATAGTATTTGGTCATAAATTTAAGAATCAGGTTAACTGAAGTTTACGAAAATATTTTATAAATGTAAAAATTAAAAAAAAAAGATTTTTTTTTTGTGGTATAATAAACAGCTAATATTCATTTTTAATTAGTTTCAATAAAAAAAAAAATCTTCCACAAAAAAACGAACACTCTGAATAAGTCACATATTTTACTGAAAATTGTAATCGTGGTTCCACCTACGCAACCATGTTTCGTCCTACACACTGCAAGAGCGCCCCTTGCGCGTACAGAAGAAACCATCAGTTGCATAGAGTCTGTCACCCGAGATGACGCACGGCGCAACTGGAGCTGAATAACAATCTCTCATCCCGAGAGCTAGAAGGGGAATCCTTCCGCTCATCTTTTATTGTATATCGTTACATATGCTACATGTGTGTTAAATGGTGTTTATAGTTTATTTTAGTTTGAATGTCATATTTACACATAATACGTAACCTGTTGTGCTTGCAAAAATAAATCTGTGTATTCTTGGACTTGCGACTCAATTCGACCACCCCAGTTCCAGCTGTATAAACAAACGACGGCTTGTACTACAATCTGCCGCCCAAACGTGGAGTATTCCGTAATTGATTACTAGAAAACAAGTAAATGTAAATCCCATGCAGATCCTTTATGGTGATGTATTATTCTTAAAAATAAATCATCAAAATTCATAATCACACTCTGCATGGCAGGTATTCATAAATTCAGATCTACGCACACTTTGAGGGCCCTAATCTGGCCACCTACACTATTCCATACATGTTCAATTGAGAAAAAAAGTCTGTTGACTTATCTGACCAAGAACGATTATTAGCATCAATTATGCAATCAAAAGCTATATGAACAATATAGGTTGAATTCGTCGCTCTACGGCCATTTTGTGCACACTTTGGGCTAATTAGACCGGGACTTACAATTTAATGTGGATTCCGAACCATTAACAAACATCCGTATCACCGCTTATGAAACCTGTGGTACCAAAATCTGAATCTGAAGCCTGTGTATTTGAAGCCATGAATCTGAAGTTTGAGCTACCAAAGGCCAGTGCGATAGCCAATTGGCCATCGGTCCATTAAGAAAAATAAATGATAAAGCATTATATTATTAAAGCATTGTACTATTGAAATTACTAAAGGCCTGATAGCCGAATGGCTGGAGCTTTGGCGTTTCGGGTTCGAGTGCCGGCGATACCATGGATATATGTAGTGGTTCGGAATCCACTTTAAACCGTAGGTCCCGGTCCCTGGCTTATCTTCAAGATGTCATTAAAAAAGAATGGTGACTATGTTGATGATTAACTTGTTGCAAAGGTTTAAGTTTTATTTAAATCAATATGGATCTTTCACTACATTGTGATATAAAATATTTCCAGGATAAAACTCTAATACCAATTCCTAACAAAACAACAGTACGAAGTACCTGGAGCTGTGATTACGTTTTTCGACTGAAAACATACTAACACTTAAAAATTTAAAATATAATTTTCTATTACTTTCTACTAACTACTGCACAAAATGTTTTCAGGAATACAATTTCGCTGGGTTTCCAGGGAATACGATAAACTTTCTTCAAGATTTCACTCCAGAATGCTAAGGCTGAACATCATCTAAACATCATCGCGACTAAAGCCAAACAGTATTTATGCCCATAAATCTTTTAAATAGTTTTGTTGCTTTTAAAGCAAAATGACTTGTCGACAAGATGAGTACTTTCATTTCCTGCATCATTTTTAGTGAAAAGAAGCCCCAGGAGTTCTTAATTCCAAAGGCCGATTTTTCCATGACAAACATTCACGGGGAACATTAGGGAAGACCTCTCCTTTCTCCCACTCTTGTCAAAAGAAATAAAAAGTGAATAAGCAGTGCAGCCAGAGAGCAATAGTCTCTTTTTTGAAAATAACGTCTATTAGCTTCAAGCATTCTCAAGGGAGGTTACTTTTTAAGATTACTACGACAAGAAAAGTAAAGAATCTACTTGAGAGTGAAAGTTGTGCGAAGTATTGGAACTGGTGTAATTGTGAGAGCAGCTCAAGTGATCAATGGTGAACTTTAGAATTCTTTTGTCGATGTGGGCATAAAAGAAAACATTTTTCCCATAAAAGTTAATGGGTTGCTTTGAATTTTGTATATTTTTTTCTAAAATAACTCTTTCTGTTAATAAGTCTTTTTTTTTTCTGTTAAAAAAATGAACTAATGACCAGTAAAAAAAGGACAACGTTTTGTTGATCATCTGCTGTACTAATGAAATGGAATTAATCGCTGAACACTATCCGAAGATTGTTTATTGTCAACCACGATTATTGTCAGCCATGATTACTGTCAGTTTAATGAAAAAATTTGTAGAATTACAAGAGAAAACATTGAAATAAAGATATATTCTTTTCTCAAATTAAAATTAAAATCCTTCTATAGAAAAATCCTCCAAAATACTAATGAAAAGATGTCATTAAAAAGAATGGTGACCATATTAATGATTAAGTAAACACATTTTTTACAAAGTGTTACGTGTTATTTGAATCGGAAATAGGAACAGAAATTTCGCTACAACGTGATATCAAATATTTCCAAGATGAATTCCCAAATCCAATTTTTTGGGATTGATCCAATTCCCAAAAAAAACAGGACAGCTTTAGTATCTGAAGCTGTGATTAACTTTTTAAACTGAAAATTTACTATAAACTTAAAAATTTAAAATATAATTTAATATTACTGTCTTCTGCTGCACAAAGAGTTTTCAGGAACACGATGTTACTGTGTTTCATGGGAATGCCATAATCTTCCCTTAAGATTTCACTCCAGAATGGTAAGGCATCATCTAAACACCATCGTAAATAAAGGAGAACACTATTTATGCCCATAAATATTTTAAATCGTTTTGTTGCTTGTGAGGCAAAATTTATAAAATGCCTTGTCGACAAGATGAGTACTTTCATTTCCTACATCATTTTTAGTGAAAAGAATTCCGAGGAGTTCTTAATCCCAAAGTCCAATTTTCCAAGACAAACATTCAGAGGGAACATTAGAGAAGACTTCTCCTTTCTCCCACTCATGTCAAAAGAAATAAAACAGTGAATAAACAGTGCAGCCGAAGAGCAATAGTGACTTTTTTGAAAATGACGTCTATTAGCTTCAAGCATTCTCAAGGGAGGGTACTTTTCAAGATTACTACGACAAGAAAAGCAAAGAATACTTGAAAGTGAAAGTTGCTCGAAGTATTGGAAGTGGTGTAATTGTGAGAGCAGCTCAAGTGATCAACGGCGAATCTTACAATTCTTTTGGTCGGTGTTGGCATAAAGAAAAAAATTTTTTCACATGAAAGTTAGTGGATTTGCTTTGAATTTTCTTTTGTCTTTCTTAAATAACTTTTTATGTTAAAAATATTTTTTTAAAAATGCTGATTTTCTTCAGTCTTAATCAAAATTTAATTTTTTTTTAAATTATTTTTTTAAGTAAGTATAATATTATTACCCAAATTAGAAAAGAGTTTGAGGGAGATCATAATTTAAATATCAAAATGTTGTCAAGGGTCTCATGGCCGAGTGGCTTGCGCTCTGGCGCTCGGTACCACTGATTTCCCGGCGGTGCCATGGACGTTCGTAGTGTTCGGAATACACTTTAAACCTTAGGTCCTGTCTAACATGAGCGTTGCAGGCCTATTCTTACTACTATTCTTGAAACTCCGCTATTCTTCAAGCTACAGACACCTCCTGGGTAGTGCTAAATGATTAACATCGGTGCAGCGCCTGCCTTTAGGCATCAAAAACAAGTGTCTAAGTGTTTTTGCCAGCTGCATTAGAAAAGCCTTTGATGATTAAGTATATATATATTTTTGCAGAGCTTTAAGTTTTGTTTCAATCGAAAATAAGGACAGGACTTTCGCTACAATGTGATATTAAATATTTCTATGATGAAATTGGGATTCCAATTCCCAACTAAACAGTACAGTTCTTGGAGTTGTGTTTAACTTTTTGAACTGAAAACATACTATAAACTTACAAATTTAAAATATAATTTAATATTACTTTCTACTACTGCAAAAAGTGTTTTCAAGGAATACAATTTCACAGATTTTCGAGGGAATGCCATAATCTTCCCTTAAGATTTCACTTCAAAATGCTAAGGCACCATCGTAAATAAAGGAGAACATTATTTATGCCCATAAATCTTTTAAATAGTTTTGTTGCTTGTGAAGCAAAATGTCTTTTCAACAAGATGAGTACTTTCATTTCCTACATCATTTTTAGTGAAAAGAATTCCGAGGAGTTCTTAATCCCAAAGTCCAATTTTCCAAGACAAACATTCAGAGGGAACATTAGAGAAGACTTCTCCTTTCTCCCACTCATGTCAAAAGAAATAAAACAGTGAATAAACAGTGCAGTCAGAGAGCAATAGTCTCTTCTTTTGAAAATGACGTCTATTAGCTTCAAGCATTCTCAAGGGAGGGTACTTTTCAAGATTACTACGACAAGAAAAGCAAAGAATACTTGAAAGTGAAAGTTGCGCGAAGTATTGGAACTGGTGTAATTGTGAGAGCAGCTCAAGTGATCAACGGCGAATCTTACAATTCTTTTGATCGGTGTTGGCATAAAGAAAAAAATTTTTTCACACAAAAGTTGATGGATTGCTTTGAATTTTCTTTCCGCCCCTCCCTAGAATAACATTTAAGTTAAAAACATATTAATAAAAAACAGCTGATTTTCTCCACTCTTACATATAATTTATGTTTCTTTTTTTAAATCATTATTTAAGTAAGTATATTACTACCCTCCAAATTAGCAATGATTTTGGAACAGATCATGATTTACCAAATGTTGTTAGAAATTTGATCAAGTCTGATCAAAATGGTGTTAGAAATTTTTAAAGGAATCTTACATAATTAAAAAAAATATATATTCAACAATTTTTATGATCGTTTCGGAAGGGGGAAACCACCTTAGCAACGAACCAAGCAAGCCCTAGGCGGCCTGCTTTCTACCATTGTTGACGTAATTGGTCACAGTTCTGGTGCTGCAGCTGTCTCTGGCTGGTTCATATTGCACCCTTGCTTGACTACAGCATCTGCCATTTCGTTTCCCTGCATATCACTGTAGCCTAGGACACTAGCTCGCTTTTTTTTTTTTTTTTTTTTTTCGTTAAGCAGTTCTAGTAGTTTTTGGCACTCGGCCACTTCTAGTCCTTCTTGAATTGTAGGTGAACATATGGCCAGCATATTGCCGAGATTGAGTTCGGCAGAAACACCACTTTTTTAGTACTAGGAAGGGGAAGCATTACCCTAGCTGCCTCGCTGATTGCTGCCACTACGCTATCAAAATTGGTAGCGGATTTGCTAACAGCTATTGAGCCTTGCGCAACTGAAAAAAAGAAACCAGAGCTGCAAGCTTCTGATTTTTGCGAACCGTCCATATATACGTAGATCCATTCCTCTGATGGATACCTCTCGGCTATCATAGCTAAGGTTTCGGATTTCAAATGGGTTGTAAGTATGTTTACCCTCTTTAGGTCTATTCCTGGTGCCATTGTATGTAAGGGAATTTCTGCTTTCTCTTCGATGTACTGCAATTTACTAAATGGTTGCTTGTTGGTTTCTGCTTTTCCATATCTCTCCCTTATAATAGCGGTCTTGTGCAGAGGCGTATCACGGGTTTTGAGAGGTTGGGTTGTCTCGACGTGCTTCCAATGGCTCAGTGTCACCCACAGAATATAATAGGTTGTATCTATTAAGTTGCCGCAACTAAAATATAATCAAATCGCGAGCTCTATGTTGAAAGCAACTGTTACTGAAACTGCAGCATTTTCGTAACTATTTATCAAAAATCGCTCATGAAAATCGCTTCGGACGTAGCAAAGATGTCTATGTTGTCAATGTATTTTCTACTTCTGAAAGGTGACTTAACAAGGTAGATAAAAGTCGTCACATTTGGCACATTATCGTTCCTTTGGCGAAAAAAAGAAATCCTAGGGTCACTAAACTGCGATATGGCCAAGAAAAAACTAGTATTGCCACTAAAGCAAATAAAATATCACCGATAATAAATATTTCCGATCACTAAGTAATTCTTTTGAAAAAAAGCCTATATTTTATATTTGATAATTGAAAGTGTAAAATCTGTCGTATTCCACGGTCGAACGAAAGAGCAATCTGATAATGATGCATACGTATCATAGCATTAAGTGTGCGAGTGAAGTAAAAAATTCAGGAAAGAATGTGACAGCTGTGAAAAATGCTCCTCATCCTAATCAAAAGCATTGACTTATGATCCCGCAGAATACTGCTACTGTTTAAGCGTTATAAAAAGGAAAATCTGAGCGTGACTATTGCTGAAAACGTTTAAAATGCGTTTAAAATGTTCAATCTTAGCATTCTGGAGTGAAATCTTGAAGAAAGATTATGGTATTCCCTGGAAACACAGCGAAATTGTATTCCTGAAATCACTTTGTACAGTAGAATAAAGTAATAGTAAATAATGTTTAAAATTTTTAAGTGTATTGTATGTTTGCAGTTCAAAAAGTTATTTATAGGTCCAGGTACTTCATTATATTACCCAGCTGTGCTGTTTTGTTGCGAATTAGAATCCCAATTTCATTCTGTAAATGTTTTATATCACATTGTAGCGAAAGGTCTGTCCATATTTCCGATTGAAATAAAACGTAAAGGATTTAAAAAAAAATATAGTTACTTAATCATCTACATAGTCACCATTCTTTTTAATGACACCTTAACATTAGTATTTTCATAGATTTTTCTATAGAATGACTTTAATTTTGATTTGAGAAAAGAATACTGGGTGGTTATAATGAAAGTCATACCTTCAAAATACTGTAAAAAAACCGACTCATCACAAGGAGTTCAAATTTGAACTCAAGATACTTGAAAAAAGGGGAATGGGTACGGCGTCAACAAATGTTCAAAGTATATTAATAGATGGCGCTATAAGCGGCATAAGGAAATTGATGTGATATTTTGCCAGTTATATTTTGAATCTAAATGACAATGTCTTTGGCATGAGTTGCACATTAATCCCAATGTAGTGTTTAATGTGCTCTATTGTTTCGGTTTTTTGATGGAAAAGAAGATTTCCAAGACATTCAACGGTTGTGACACTGTTAGTGGAAAGCCTACCCACGACGGGAAGGTCATACCGAATCGTATGGGAAAAATTGGTGGAATTTTTTTTTGACGCCATGCTATTTCCCCTTCCTTCTAGTATCTTCAGTTCAAATTTGAACTCATTGTGACGAGTGGTTATTTTTTTACAGCATTTTGAAAGTGGGATATTAATGACATTCCTCCTGTAGATACATTTAAAGTTTTTATTTGACTGACTAACTGAAACAGCATTTTCCTTCTGAATTATCATAATCGCTGTCATTTTTTTTTCAAAAAAATTCATCAAAATAAATCATTTTATGATAATTCCTGAAGAAAGCTATGCCAAGTCATGTCTGATGTATTAAACTAAAACATTTTACTTGAAAATATCGTTTATTTTACTGCGGTATTGTTTTTTCCCGTCTATTTTTGGAACATTCTCATGTCCTTTTCGCACAATTCACCCTCTGGGACTTTCTTTTAGAAATATTCTATCATTTCCACCAAGCGGTCTACATTTTTTTCTTGTGTTTCAAAAAAATTCCAGGAAAAAAGTTTATATTTCACTTTAAAGAACAATTGTTTGGAAAACCGAAGCGCTATGAATAATGGACTTGTTTTCAGAGAACCGAAAATGTGGGTGAGTTGTGTTGAAACTTCAGCAAAAAGTGAAAACCGGTTTTTAAAATGATTTAAGAAGTTGTTTTGGCAGCCACGGATAGAGTTGGCAGCGTTTGTTTTTGTCAGTGTTTTTGGTGTGAATGATAACTTTATAGAAAAGTCGAAGAAATTCCGGCAAATAATTGAAATTTCATGCATTTGGAACAAATAGAGAGTATCTTTTTGCTGTACATCCATGTCTAGTACAAGGTGGCCAACCCGCGGTCCAGCTTGAATATTTTCCGGCCCGTGAGATGTATCACAATCTTACAAAATATATTTATTTTATAACGCCCAAAGTAGTAGAAACCAATGCATCAAAAAAATACATTATGTGGGCATCCATATATTCAAAGACTAACTGTCGAAATGATGAGAAAAAATTAACTTTAAATTTTAAAATAATATTCTTGCGAATATAGGACAGATATTGCCTGTTTTATGGATGAGTTTACAGTTATGAATTCGCAGAATAATTAAATTATATTCTGCGAATCCATGATTCTCGCGCATCTTGGAACATCTGATATCCATGAACAGGTTCTATATTTCACTTTAAGTGATTTCAATGACGCAGTGAACATCTCTAGATGCGCACAATTGATTGTTGATAGCAGAACAAACTAGACTCGTAGTTGAAGTTGTTGGCGCTTTAAGTTCAACTTACACCTGCGAATCGTTGTTTTCTAAAATAAAATTGACCCAACACAAAACACATTCAAACATAACGGACGCTAACCTGCAACACCCATTACGATGTGTAAATACCCAAATTGAAATTGATTTGCAAAAGCTAAGTGAAAGAGTAGAGAAACACATATCGCACTAGTAAAGTAAATACTTTTTAAGGATTTCATTTTTTTTTTATTTCGCTTATATGTTTTTATATTATATATTATTTCGTTTATAGTTTCATTTTTAATATTATATATTCTTGTACAATGTGCATTTAGTATCATCATTATTATTATATTGTCAAAGTTTACATGTAAGAATAATAGTAAACACAATAATAATAACTCCTTAAGTTTCAATGTTTCACTCCAAAAAATGTCTATAGTTGGTCTCAATCTAATTTGGTAATATATAATTTTATATGCTGCCCACGGAGTTAGGATTCATTTCAAGATCACCCAAGATATTTTTTCATGATTCATCATTTCATTCATCAATTTTTAACATACTTTTTCATTATTTATTATTTTATTTCATTTTTTTATTATTTTTTCATTATTATTTTTTCCTTTTAATTCATTATCATCATGTTTTTTTTTAATCAAGAAGGGAATGATAAAATTTCAACAAATTTAATTCTCTTAAATTTGTATGACAGAGAAACACTGTTAACGACGCCAGACTGAACACTGGGACATCAACTTAAACAGATACATGTAACATCCAGTTACAAGGGCATTAACTCAAATATTCTATGTGGCTGCTCATCAGATACTTATAAGTGAATTTTAGATTCCATTGGAGGGAAATGCGATTCATCACACAATCCCCTTTTAACAAGCTCCAATCCTCAGTTAACAAGCTCTAACTTTTACGCTTTGATTGATTCCGAACTTTATAAAGTGTGCCTCGGCTATATATAACTGTATAACTTTCAAACTAAACTCAAATAATGTTTCAATTAAAATTATTTTTTCAATGTACGAATATTTTCAAAAGGTTTCTGTAAGAAATGCAGTCTATTTTTAGAGAAAAAATTGCTTTGAGAGAGATTTGTTGCAATCAATAAATTGAAAAATGTACATAGACCCTTGTGTTAATCAGGGGCAGCCAACCCGCAGCCTGCCTTGAATGTTTTTCATGAACGTGAGATTTATCACATTTTTACAAAATATATTTATTTGAAGAGGGCCAAAGTAGGAAAAATCGATGTATTAAAAAAATACATTATGTGTGCATCCATATAGTCAAAAATTAAATGTCGAAATGATGAGAAAAAATTAGCTTTGAGTTTAAAATAATATTATTGCGAGTTTACAGTTATAAGTTCACAGAATAATTAAATTATATTTTGCGAACATTACAAATGCTAACCTGTAACACCTATTATGATGTTCAAATACCCAAATTGGGATCGATTTGCAAATGCTAAGTGAAAGAATGGAGAAACAAATATTGCACTTGTAAAATAAATACTTCTTAATGATTTCATTTTTCATTTCGTTTATATTTATATATTTTTTATATTTCATATTTAGTGTTATATATTTCTTTACAATGTGAATTTAGTTTGATTATTATTATATTATCTAAGTTTACTTTTGAGAATAATAGTTATCACAATAATAATAATTCATTATGTTTCAATTTTTCACTCCAAAAAACTGTGTATTGTGGGTCTAAATCTAATAGGGGGATATATAATTTTAAATGCGGCTCGCGAAGTTATGTTGCATTTCCAAAGTGGCCCGCAAGATCATTTGGGTTTGTCACCCCTGGTATAAATCATTATTAAATAGTGTAATTACTTAACTACTACTTACGAAGCTGAAACCTTATTTTTCTAGTATCGTTTTAAGCTTAAAACTTTTTAATAACGAATAATGGATGTAAATACAACTAGTTTTTAAATTTTGTTCTTAATTAACTCAACACATTCGCTGCCGTTCACATGAGGATGTATGGATAGTTATTTACACGCTACAGATATAGATTTTTACTCGTTGCAAATAGGAGACTTTCATTCAATTCCTTCTATTAGCACACACTCTCCCTATATATATCTTGTTCAAATTTTCAATCGTTCATAAAATACTTTTGATTCATCCACTCGAGTTCAAATACATTGTTTTGCATTTGTAGTGGATGCCACTGGATGTTAATACAGTCTTTGCAAATATTAATTCAGTAATTTAATTTAATTAATTCATTTTAGTTTTTTTAGATTTAAGTTGCATGTATCTACCAATAGATGGCGCCAGATGTAAGAGGAAAATTTCAACTTTATTTGTAAGGGTCTTTTCTGAAATAGAGTGAAAAAAAAATGGGAATTGACTTGAATTTTTTTTTATATATTATTTTTTTTTTATAGCAAATATGATTGAATAAAACAGGATTATGTGCATCATACTGGTTACAAAGTAATATTTAGGACTTTCCTAATTCCGATCTTCACTGCGCATCAGCACATACAGCAATTTCACCATCTGTTAGAGCAGGGATGGGCAAATTACAGCCCGCGGGCCAACTCCGGCCCCCCAGAAGATTATATCCGGCTCGTGGACAGAATTTTAATTTGCCGATCAGAGACAAATTAAAAGATATATATATATATTTATATATTATACACAGTTTAGTCACATTAATGTGACCACTTGTCAAAAGCCAGAATAACCACCTTTGGCAGAGCGGCTTAAAAATTCGATTATAAATAAATATAATGATTGAAATGCTTTCCGATGCCCTAGGACATCCTTCATATACACTCCACTGCAACGAGCTGCCACCCGCCTTTTGTGATTGGTTATTTCACGTTGACGTCGAAATTAGGTGGTGGTCACATTAATGTGACTGGACTGTGAATATCCATCTCCTTTTCTACTTTGATTAAATATTATTTTTTTCTTCCTTTTTTTCAAAGGACTGATGATCTTCTTACTTTCTCTATTTTTGTTCTACAAAACATAAATCGACGTTAATAGCAAGCACGGATAGCTTCCAATCGGTAAAGTGTTAAAAACGGAAGTTCTTTGTTAGTTATAGCTGTAGATTGGCGCCAACAAGTTAGAGTTTTGCAAATCATTATCGAAAGTAAGTTTCCCAAATTTAATATCTTTTGCCCAGAAAATCAGTGTATGTTTGCTTCATTTTATATTTGTGAACAAGTTCTCAACTATGTTCTGAACAGTGTTCTCAACTATGAACCTTAGAAAGAATTATTTCAGAAGTAGACTGACAGATGAACATTTAGCATCTTTCCTTAGAATCAATCCCTGTAGAATCAATACATCTCACTTCTATATGAGGAACTTTTAAAAAGGAAATCGCAATTTCATTCATCTCATTAACGCATTTAAATTGTAATACTCGTATATTGTTTTTAAATTTTTAGAAAAAATTATCTTGGCCCGACGCACTTTTTTTTTTCTTTCGATTTTTGGCCCGCGACAGAAAAAGTTTGCCCATAAATGTGTTAGAGGCTTATTAAATGGCATTTTATCTTCTTTGAGGCCTTAAAGCCCTGTAGAACTATCGTTTCTGCAACCAGGGCCGGATTTCCTAACTAGGATTTACAACCTAACTAGGCTTCAGCCTAGGGCCTCATGATCAGGAGGGGCCTACATTCAAATGGTTAGAAAAAGTATAATTACACTATTCTAAGAACAGTAAACTAAATCTAATTCTAAACATAAAATTTAATATGATATACAATTTGATATTTTCTTTTTTGTGATCTAGATTTTCTTTGAATAAAGTTCCATTTTTGGTTTAGTTTAAAACTTAAACTTCATAATAATTCATACTTAAACTTTAAATGTGAATTATTATGAAATATATTTATCTGAATTGAATTTGCTTTAATCTTCCATGTATTGAATATATTTTATTTAATTTGATAGAAAATAGGATCATTTTTATTGCATATTTTATTTTCGTAGTCAAAGATTTTTATTATTTGAATTTTGTTTTTTTGTAAACGTTATGTGTTATGTTTGATTAGTTATTGTTACAAGTGCTATATAAACGTCCAGATAAGTGTTCCCGACTTTTTTTTTATTTACTATCTGTGCCACATTTTTTATAAAGATTAGTACCAATCACAACATGTATCATTTAACATATTGATATATATTACAGTAAGGATGCATTTTATTATCTCTCGTGTAATTTACAAATTAAAAAATGGGAGGGCCTCATAAGTGGAATAGCCTAAGGCCTCTTTTCATCTAAATCCGGCCCTCTCTACAACTAATATTGTAAGAACAGATAATAAATGTTTACAACAATTGATAGATGGAAACATTCATTTTCAAAGTAAATTTTGAAATTTTTCTACAAAATATAGTAACATTTACATTCATCTTTATTATATAGTAATGAAATTTAAATGCAAGGTTTTAATATGTTAAATTTTGAAATTAGCTCAGTACTTACCGATTACAAATGCAAATATCAATGCAATATAAGTGATGTCCATAACTCTCTGACGAATGCTTTTAGAACTTAAGAGATATTTGTTAATGCATTCGAAAGCACTCAGGATCAACTAATACACTCGGTATCAATTGATAAACTCAGGATCGTGTGCACCCAGGAACAATTAATACGAACTGCAAGTGAATTAGATTTCAGTGAAAGGATTAATATGTTTCAATATAATGGAAATGATTTAAATATCGTACGCATTTACAACGTATATTTGGAGATGTCTAAATGAGATTTCTCAATCAAAGTCGTAAGTCGTCCATCGTTCAAACAGTCGATTTTCGATTACCTAGCCAATTTCTTCATTCTTATTATTTATTCAAACATTTATACCAGGGGTGGTCAAGCCGCGGTCCCTCTTGAATACTTTTCCGGCATGCGAGATTTATTATACTTTTAAAAAGTATATTTATTTTATAATGGCCCAAAGTAGCGAAAACCAACGTATTAAAAAAATACATTATGTGTGCCTCCTTATATTCAAAAATGAATTGCCGAAATTATGAGAAAAAATGTACTTTGATTTTAAAATAATATTCTTGCGAATATAGGACAGATATTGCCAGTTTTATTGATGATTTTAGCCATGAGTTTGCACAATAATTAAATTATATTCAGCGAACTCAAGATGCGCGCACATCTTGGAAAGTCTAATATAACAGATTCACTTTAAGTGACCTCAGTGTTGCAGTGATCATCCCTAGCTACGCACAGTTGATTGTTCATAGCAGAGTAACTTGTTAGCACTTTTGGTTCAACTTACAACTGCGAATGTTTTTTTTTTTTTGTTTTTTTCCCCCGAAATTGAAATTGACCAAACACAAAATACGCTCAAACATAACTTGCGCAACACCAATTACGATGTACAAATACAGAAATTGAGATCGATTTGCAAAATCTATCTCTGTATTGTCAACTCCATTAAAACAACAACATTTTTACCCAATTTTTGAAAAAAAATGTGAGGAAAAAAACAAATAATAAATGAAAAGAAATTAATTTAATTAAGTTCATTAAATAACGCCGCCGCATTATTAAGTTATTATTATCTTCAATAGTGTCAAGCCATTTCACATTGATGATAAATTGTTTTTTCTAACCTCAAAAGGAAATTCAGTGTCATTTTTAAAACCTCTCTATATGAAGAAGTTTCAAAAATAAATTCTTTCTCCGAAAAGTGAAGTGTTTGCTCTTCAATTTAACTCTTTCAGTGGCATTTATGGACAGTTTCTTTTGAAAGTCGTATACAAAAGATAAGAATAATGATAAGCGACAGGGTCTAGACGTTATTGTATACATAGTACTTATTTTCTTTATATTGTGTGGAGAAGCAAGACGACCTGTTTTGTTATACCTATCTCGAAATCTCCAATTCTTTAAAATCAATTTTTTTTTCTTTTGGATTTACATCAAACTATAATTACATTATGGTCATCACGTTGAATTACGTAATTTTGTGATCTGTGAAAGAAATGTTATGAAAATAAACAAGTAATATAAAAAAAATTTTTAACTCAATTCCTACTATTTTTGCACTCTATTGCAGAAAGTCCTTTATAAATAAAGTTAAATTTCCCACTTACATCTGGCGCCCTCTATTGGTAGATACATGTAATTTAAATCTTAAAAAAAAACTAAAATTAATTTAACAATTAAATTTAATTATTGAATTAATATTTGAAAAAAACTGTATTAACATCCAATGTCATCCACTACAACTTTAAAATAATGTATTCAAACTTGAGTGGATGAATAAAAAGTATTTTATGAACGATTGAAAATTTATACAAGATGTATAAAGGGAGAATGTGAGCTAATAGTAGGAATTGGAAAAAAAAAGGTATATAGTAAAATAAAAGGGTTTTTTTCCTCCACATCAAACTGCTGTGATATACGCCATAAAAACTCCATCAGCCCAATAAAATGTAGCCTTGGTAAAGTTGTCAAAATTAAATGTTATAAAATCAAGTGTAGTGCATGTTGTCAAATGTAGACATGGCTTCACCTGATGAGCACAGAGGACAGACATCGTTAGTAGCTACACCCATGCGGCGCAAGTGCTTGTTAAGAAAGTCATGTCCTGTCGAGAGTCGGACATTTGCTGTAAAAACTGCACGGGGCAAGTCCATTGGGATGGGTGATGAAACAAGCATATTCCACGTTTTATCAGTTGAAAGCAGTTTATTTTAAGGGTCTGTCTATTTTCTTCTTTACTTCAGAACTAAATTGATGGAAGGATACAGGAAGTTTTGGCTGTGGTAACATAATACAACCGATTTTGGCCAAGAGGTCGGCCTTTTTCATTTCCAGGCATCCCGAAATGGCTGGAAATCCATTGAAAAACACTCCCGCAGTCAGAAGCAGTTGCATTGGACAGATTTATCTTAGCCTCTTCAACAAGGAAGCAATCATTAGGTTATAAGAGACAATTGCCAAGATAAAGGAAGAGTAAATTCCATGAAGATATTTTTATACTTGTGTATTTGGGGTCTTGTACTTTGGGACTTGTGTATTTAATGGGCTTGGTTAAGTATAGCGTGGAAAATTGCAAATTGCAAAGCAATCATTAGGTTATAAGAGACAATTTCCAAGATAAAGAAAGAGTAAATTCCATGAAGATATTTTTATACTTGTGTATTTGGGGTCTTGTACTTTGGGACTTGTGTATTTAATGGGCTTGGTTAAGTATAGTGTGGAAAATTGACAAGCGACGCCAAGCCGAACGGACTCAAAAAGAGTGATTTCATAAGGGAATAAATGTCTTTTAGGAGGAATTTTAATTGCATCAAAAAAAATTAACTTTTTATTAAATAAAAGTTTAGATTTCATGATATTAAAAGAAAAAATATCGGAAAACAATCTCCACATAAACTGTAACCCTTTTTTTGCAATAAAGTTTTGCTCAGTGTTTTTTTTTCTTTCTAATGCAGCAAGCAAATACTTAGACAGCTTAGTCTTGGATGTATTAAGGCAAGCGCTGCACAAACGTACTCACTTTGCATTACCCAGGGAGCGCGTGTAACTTGAAGATAAGCCACGGACGTGGAGTAACAATGCCCCCGCAACGCTCTACGATCCTATTAGACCGGGACCTACGATTTAAAGTGGATTCCAAACCGCTACAAACATCCATGGCACCGCTGGGACTTGAACTCGAAACCTGTGGTGCCGAGCGCCACAGCGCTAGCCACTCGGTCATTCAGGCCCTGCAATACAGTTTTGCTCAGTGTATATCCGGCAAGAACTTCTTACAATTCATATGTTCTTCCGTTTCCGCCCTTATAACGGTTGTTTACCATCCCACGCTATCCGTGGTCGGAAGAAAATAATTAATGAAAACTGGTAACATGTGAATATTAAAAAAAATATTTATCACATTATGCGCTGTCCTTTAAGACAAATATTAATATTGTTAAGATTAGATGGGCTATTGGATCAGAGACCTATCAAATGTTTTTGTCTGTACAACTTTAATGAATTCTTGTAGTGCGCAGATTGGGCAACTAAATTATAACTGGACGTGGTTGGGTCGAGATACTTGAGGCACAGGTTTGAGAACTCACAACTTTATTTAAACTCGCACAAATACTACATACAGTTACAATAAGAGACATATGATATTTAACACATTTAAAGACAGATAATGACAGATTTGTGGAAGGGCTTCCCTTTTAAATCAAAAACCTGAAACTCGGATACGCGCAGAGTGCGCGAAATATACTTCCTCCTCATGATGAGAGTATGTAGGCGAACTGATCATTTCTGTTAAACACATCAAGGGACGCTCTTTCTAGTGTGCAGGATTGATTTGGTTTGGTTTGTCACTCTACAGTAATTTTTTGCACACTTTGGGTTAATTAAACCGGGACCTACAGTTAAACGTGGATCCCGAACCACTCACAAACATCCATGCCACTGCCAGGATTCGAACCTGAAGTCTGTACTATCAAAGGCCAGAGCTCTAGCCAATTGGTCACCAGTATTGGCCACATACTTATATATAGGTATCTAGTCGACATATATGTAAAGTAGATAATCGACTTTCGTGTTTCATGAGAATAAATGCTGAAAAGTCCCACCAGGTAGTTTTACTGTCAATTCAAAGCTTACACACACTTTTCCAATCAGCATCAAAACTCCATGTTTTTAAAAGTAGCGACTGCAATAAACGCCTCTAGCGGATTCGAAGTTTATCCCTCCTACACACTAACTGTGCATGTTACTATTGGCACGAGTGAGACTTTGTTTTTATTTTCAATTGCAAGTTTACAGGTTTGGTTTGGTTTGTCGCTCTACAGTAATTTTGTACATTCTTTAGGCTAATAAGACCAGTACGTACAGTTTAATGTGGATTCCGAACCACTCACAAGCATCCAAGCCAGGATTCGAATATGAAGCCTGTGGTACAAAAGGCCAGAGCTCTAACAAATTGGCCGTCAGGCCGCAGCAAATTTACAGGTCAACAAAAATCATAAAAAAAAATATATAAAAAAAAATAAATACAAAGAACAAGATATAAATAAATGACATCAGTTAATCCCTCTACTTAAGTCTGGCAATCCAATTACACTTCCATAAAGAAACAGGAGGCAGTGCAGAACAGGAAGCAAGATGAGACTTATCCATTTCTTCCTGGTTATTACATAGGAGACAGATAGGCTCAGGAGCTAGTTTAATTCTGTGAAGGTGCTTGCGGAGACAATCGTGACCACAGAAAAGCCGTAGCAATGCCACCGATTATTCTATAGGCCATTCAGGGATATCATGAATAGAATTGTACCATTGATTGTGAGGGTACCTAGCGGCAAAATCCTCAAAGAAGGAGCAACTTAATGTTATTTTTAATTATCTTCTCTGTCTTGTTTTGGGATAATAAACAGACTTGCAACATATAATAAGAGGGAAAATGTAGATACTCGAAACAGTTGTTTAAAATTAAGTACATTTCTACTTTTCATGGATGTATTATAAGCGATCGAGCAGTGTTTAATAGTTTACTCGATTCAAACGCAGTGACTGCAACGGACGCCTGCCAGTGGTTCAAACTTGAGCCATTCTTCATATTAAAAGTACACGTTACCACTGAGTCATGAGTATAGTTGCTTATTATACTGTACCCAAATTTTGACTGTACCGTTTTGAATGAAATCCTCAAATGAGTCATATTGACGTTTCTCCACCTCCTTGTCCTCCTCCTCTTCTTTTGATGGCCAATTGGTTAGCGTTGTGGCCTTTGGCACCACAGGCTCCGGCTTCGATCCTGGCGGTGGCATGGATGTTTGTGAGTGGTTCGGAATAAGCTTCAAAATTGTAGGTCTGTTTAGTCCTCGTGCGCACAAGATGATCGTAAAGCGACAAACCAAACCAAAGCAAACATAATTTTCCTTATCAACCCCAAAGGACTGTTTCCCAGCCTACGGATTTGTGCTTTTGCCTACCTTGGACATACGAACTCTGCGGTCTTCTAATCCACTTCGTCCTTTCTAAAATCGAATAGTCCATTCAGCAGTTCTCTCCAGCACAATCTAAAATAATTTAATGTTTATTTTTTTTTTCTCTGATGATTTTTAAAAAGCCAATTGATCAGTTTTTGAAGAGCAATTGATGAGTTTTGAAAAGTCGGTTGATAAATTTTAAAATGCCAATTGATGAGCTGTGTAAAAAACAAATGATGAGTTTAAAACACCTATTTACGAGCTTTTTAAAGTCAATTGAATAGTTTAAAATGTCAATTGAAGAGCTTTGAAAAGCTAAATGAGATGTTTCAAAAGTCCAATTCACGAACTTTGAAAAACTAAACGCTGAATTTTAAAAAGCCAATTATTGAACTATTAAAAGCCAATTGATGAGATTTGTAAAAACAATTGATGAGATTTTTAAAAACAATTGATGAGTTTAAAATGTCATTTCAGGAGCTTTGTAAAAACAATTGATGACTTTTAAAAAGGCAATTGATGAGTTTTAAAAGGCCAATTGGTGAGTTTTGAAAAGCAATTGAAAAGAAACCCAGAAATTACAAAAACATTTATTAAAATGAATTATCTGTATTGGCGCATTTCAATTCATTCTAAAACCTGACAAATTAATCTAGTTGATAGAAACTTTGAACTGTTTCAGGAATTAATTTATTCATATAAGAACTGTACAATTTTTGTTTAAAGCTTAAACGTATTAAAAAGCTTTAATCAAGAATTAATTTTTGAAAATCTTTTAGTTTTAAAGAATGTCAGCATCATAGCGAGATAATTAATTATACGAAATGAAAAATAATTCATCACTGTCAACCGCATGGAAACCGCACTTTCAAAGTTGATGTTTAATTGGAACAACATAGTTTAATTTTATGAATGATTTTTTTTTTGCTCCAAGAAAATATTTCTATAAAGAGGTTAGGGAATGTACTCTACACATTGAACTTTTATATTTTAGCAATATTTCTTGCATTCTTGTTTTTAGATTAAACGATAAATCTTTTGAATATTTCTAAAATTCTGAAACAAAATGTTTTAAATATATATTTTTTAATGTAACCAAAAGTGTATTTACCATTTTTGGCAAATATGAATATTCATCATCATCATCAACGGCGCAACAGCCCATAATGGGCCAAGGCCGTAGGCCTACTACCAGATTTCGAGACCGGAGATGTTTTTTTACGTGGTAGGATTATCAGTCCTGCGCCTAGTAGTCATATGAGACCGGGAACTACGGTTTAAAGTGGATTTCGAATCATTACAAACATCCATGGCATCGCCAGGACTCGAACCGAACGCTAGCCTCTCATGTATGAAATATTAAATATGTGTACATATGGGGTTTTAAATTAATCAAATCAATATTTTTTATGAAATTTTTATTAAATATGTAACAAAAAAATAAAAAATAAAAAGGCTTTATTTCATTTCTTCAGGTAATTCCATTTTAATTATTTTAATTGCAACTCTATATTAATGGGTGTCATTTTTAAAAGAAATAATTTACGAACTATTAACGAAACACTTTATCAGAAAGTGCTTTTGTAAATAGTCATGTTCTATTTGAGGAACATTTTTTTTTTCTTTCTAATGCAGTTGGCAAACACTTAGACAGCTTGGTCTTGGATGCCTTAAGGCAAGCGCTGCACAGACGTACTCACTTTTCATGACCCAGGGGGCGCGTGTAACTTGAAGATAAGCCACGGACGCGGATTAGCAATGCGCCCGCATTGTTACTCCGTAACGCTCTATGATCCTATCAGACCGGTACCTACAGTTTAAAGTGAATTCCGAACCACTACAAACATCCATGGCACCGACGGAACTCGAACCAGAAACCTGTAATACTGAGGCCAGAGCGCTGGCCACTCGGCCATTCAGGCCCATTGGAGGAATATATGGTAATAGATCCATCCTATCGTTGAATGTTTCGAGTGTGATGAGCCTGGCGTGATGATATAAAGGAGCTAATATTATATTTTCAAGTTTTCATGGCCTTCCTATGACATCGAGCGCTGTTCACTCTGCCATCAGGCCCCAAATATGAATATTGCTAACTAACAACACTTAGTTTCACAGTAGAATAAAAGTATTTTATAAAGTTCGAATGTAAAGAGAGAAATTTACAGTGTCACACATTTCAGCCTCTTCAGAAAGTCGGGTTGTTATTTTTTAGGTTTCTATAAGAATTTGATGCAAAAAAAATACTATATTGAACTATACCACTAAGTTTGAAATATTTTTTCTTTCTTTCTAATGCAGCTGGCAAACACTTAGACAGCTTGGTCGCCTAGCGCTGCACAGACGTTACTCACTTTGCATTACCCAGGGGGCGCGTGTAACTTGAAGATAAGCCACGGACGCGGAGTAACAATGCCCCCGCAACGCTCTGCGATCCTATTAGACCGGGACCTACGGTTTTAAGTGGATTTCGAACCACTACAAACATCCATGGCACCGCCGGGACTCGAACCCGAAACCTGAGGTACCGAGCGCCAGAGCGCTAGCCACTTGGCCGTTCAGGCCCAAGTTTGAAATATTATATAGTTTAACATAACCGAGGTTCTATGAAGGATTTGTGTTATTGATTCCACTTACCACCCCTGACTTGTTTATTGCTCCTAACCTCTCCTTTATCCCTCCCCTCTCACTCCCATCGGCCCTGACCTTGACCTTCAGCCTTCCCGCCTTATTTTAACCAATGCGTTTACGCAATCATTTCTCCTTACGTTCCACTTCTATTTTATTTTTTAGATTATTTCTTTCGGTTTACTCGTATTTATCTCGAACCTTTTTCTTCAACTCTGCTTCTTAATTATTTTTATTTATTTTTATATGTTTATAGATTAAATATTTTTTTTATTTTTTTTATTTCCATTGGCAGATTATGAATAGTTACAGCAAAAAAAGAACAAAAACAAAAAAAAAACCATACAACAACAACAACAAAATAATACAACAAAACATGCTGAAACAGAGTTCATTCATCTAACAATAATGCCAAGTTGCAAATCTTTTAGCCACTAAAAAGTGTTACCAGGTGCACCACGGGGAGGTAGATCTGCGTACCCATAAATTAAATATAAATAAAAGAATAAATAAATTAAGCCCTTCCTCTTTTTGTTTAGATTACTTCAGAACTTTATATGTCTCTTTCTTTTAATTCTTTATATATATGTAATGTATATATATCTGGGCAAGCCACCTATTAGTCTTTACCTGCTTTCTTTTTCAATGTACTATCTCATAACTTTAAAGGACTCGCACCAACACAAATCATCGAAGGATTTGTGAGCCTCTCTTATATAATAAATGAAACTGGCCAAAATAATAATTTCATAGCTTGGATTTAGGACTGTCTTTAGCATTTATTTAATGCGTTCGATCGACATTTTCGCCGTAAACAAACGTTCTAAAAATAAAAAGTAACATTTTTTTCGCGCGAATTCAAATAGCGGTTGTTATAAAACCTTAATTATTTCAACAGCATAAAAACGAAAATAATTACTTGATAATCAAATATAAGTTATTAATAAATTAAAAAATAGTCTGATATTTTTAATTATCGTTTAAAAATTAAAAAATCGTTTTTCTTGTTTGTTTCGTATTTTCGTGAATGGCAACATCGTAAAAATTGTTTATTTTCTATATCATATACTGTAAGCATGCATTAAAAGAACAATCTCAGAGTAATCAATAATTTAGCGGAATAAGTATTTAAAAGAATATATATTTATTTTCTTTAATTACTATAATTAAACAAATTCTGTACATGAATATCAAAGTAGAAGTAACGAATAGTAGTAGCGAATTCCTCTAGAATATTGTTAAAGAACTTGGCGGAACATTGTCGAAATATTATTGTCGATTTCAGCCCATTTTTTTTCCAACTAATTTACATCCAACCTCTACAATTTTAATCTACTCTACGACAACCTCTCCATTTTTTAAGACTTTTTTAAAAAACCATTGGTGTATATGTATATATAGTTAACTAAATATTCATAATTAAAAAAAAAATATTTGTATGGGCAAAACAAAACTAATACCGCCTAGCTCCCAAGAGGTTGTAAGATGAAAACTATTTCTTATTGATATTTAAACCTATTAACAGTAATGTTATAAATAATGATGACATATGGGAGAAAGGGTTATTCATGTATTTTGAAAAGCATGGAAATTAGAAGCCGTATACAGTGAAATTGGAACTAGTATTTTAATTTCAAGAGAATTAAGGGATCTTTTAGGAGTAGGGGCCTGGTGGTCGAGTGATTAGAGCTCTGGTTTTCGGTACTACAGATTTCGTGTTCGACTCCCAGCTGTACCATGGAATGTTCGTAATGGTTCAGAATCCACTTTAAACCGTAGGTCCCTGTCTAAAATGATCGTAGAGCGTTATGGGGGTAATGTTACTCCGCGTCCGTAGCTTATCTTCAAGTTACACGCATTCCCTGGTTAGTACTAAATGAGTAACATCAGTGCAGCCCTTGCTTGTGGAATAAAAGCCAACTGTTTAAGTATTTTCCAGCTGCATTAGAAAATAGAAAAAAAAATGTATTCTCAATTATCATTCAGAAAGTCATTTTCAACTATAAGTAACATGTGCTGTCTTATATATTATTCAAAAAAATTAAAAAATAAACGTATTTATATAGAACTTCTTGAACACCTAATTTACTAAAATAGAACCCTTTTTTTTATCGAATACTTCTTAAATTTGACAAGAAAAAAAGAATTCCTTACCATCATAGAAAAAGAATACTTGAAAATTAAGTGGTTGCATTTTTTTCCCTTGAAATTATTGTTGAGGTTCTAAAAATATCATTAATTATAGTTCGCATTCTTTTCCACAAGAAATATTTCATTGAAAAAAAAGTTAATTTTTTTTTACTCGGTATTTTTTTATTGCTCCAAAAAAAAAATTCTGTGCATAGTTACTCACCATCCATGGTTTAGTATTTTTTGATTTTGTAGCTTTTTTTATGTCTTTACAAAGAAGACTATTTTTTTTTTCACGTAAGAAAAAAAATGAAAGTATTTCAAATATTTCTCTCTAAGTATTTTATTATTGCTTCATTCAATTTAACTATACACTAAACATAATTTTTTTTAATCATAATAATAGAAAGTTTTTCGAATTTTTCTCGAATATTTAACAATGCAACATCTTGTTTTTGGTCTGAGATCTAAACAATAAAAATATTTTGCATAATAATGACTCTTTTGATATATATCAGTTTTTAAAAAAAAATTTTAGTAGGAACATTTTTCTCATCAAAATTATGAACAACACGTTTATTTTTATCTCTTGAATAATACATCACTCTTCAGACAAACAATCTTTAAAAAAATTATACTTTTCGAAAGTTGAGGTTTTAATTAAAACAAGTATATGAATTGCACAGAAGAATAAATTAATTTTGAATTGTACATTTTTTTTACCACTGTATGCATGTAATTAATCGAGAAGAAATTAATTCTTCAAGATGTGATTTTATTTTTTAAAAAACGAATAATTTTCTTAAATGGGAATTCTTTAAAATTATGAAACTCTAATGTACATTTATTTTTTATGGCACATAAAATAGATAAATTTTTAAGTGTTTATTGTTTTAATAAGATATTTTTTTTTTATTTTGGCTTTCAGATATATAAAGAAATATAAATATAAAAAATATATAAATAATTATAATATAATTATTTTTATAATTAAATAATTAATATAAAATAAATATAGAAAGATAAATATAAAAAATATTTAGAAATTAAAGTAAAATTATAATTCATTGAAATTCCTTAAATCCTTATCAAAGTTAAAGTTAATTATCATTTAATTTTCATATAATTAACTAAAAATACCACTTTACAATTTCAGGAAATCAAATAAAATTATAAATGTTTAAACAATTAAAAATAAAAAAAATCTAAGAATCACAGTATTAATAAAATTGAACAGTTATATCAATCAATGCAATTGAAGTTTTAGTTAATAAAGTCCGAAAAAATATTTATAAATGGCATTAGTTTGTGATTGTACCTTATTTAACTTTAACTTAAAAAAATTTATTAAATATTAATTAAAATATTAATTAATTTGAGTTTTTAACTTAGTATCACTGCCTTAAATCATTAAAATTGCATTGAACTTTTAAAAATTCATTATATTATGGTCAGTATTTTCTAATTCTTTTGGAAAAGCCATCAAAGCCATCAAGTTGTTCAATACCTATAAAATATTCTGTAGTTATAATCAATAAAAAGACTGATTATTTTAGAAAATTTATTATTTTATTCTGCTTAAGATTTATTTATTTAAACCATTTTTTTGAATAGATACTTTTTAAAAATAATTTGAATAGGTTTTTATTCTATCGTATACAACCTTCATGATACTAATGTTGGTAGAGAGGAAGATTAAAATATAATACTGGATTTTGCATGCTCATTAGACTGTCTGTTTGAGACATAAATGTGACACTGCCTTCCTTTGACTTTTACATAAACATGAGGCGGTCTTTATCTTAACATTTGTTATACCCGTTACTCGAAAAGGTAATTAGAATATAATACTGTTTTCTCAGAAGCATATTAATGTCTTTGAATACAGTTACAGTGATTTTAATCATTCATGTTGACGGTTGGCGTATTCTTTTGCAGCTATTTAGCCCCTGGGGGCTCCATCTCCGACATGACAGGGTAAATACAGTTGAAACAATGAAAATTGCCCACAATATATTTACAAATATAGCAAAATTAACTTGCGATCATGAACAATTAAAAGGAAAGAAAAAATATTAAAAAATTAAATTAAAATTTTTTGTGGACTTTTTAAATCATAATTGGGGGCGTAAGAATCAATATCCTGGATTGCGGTATTTTCATGATTAATAAGCGTGTCGAAAAATTTAATAGAGTTGTGCTTAAGAAAATCTTTTAACTAATCATATTAATGAAGAAGGAATGTTAATAGCTTTATAGATATCAGAATTGCGCTTGAATCATTTAGCACAGGTAATTTGGCGGATAGTGATATTTTGTAAAGTTTCAAGCGTTTGTAAATTAGATTTAGCTGCATAGGACCAGACCGGCAAGCGTACGGGTGAATCGGGCGAAGCATAGCAGTATAAAGAAGAATTTTGCTATCTCTAGTCATAGTAGAATTTCTATTTATAAGTGGGTAGAGTTTTCTAAAGGCATTGCGAAATTTAGTTTTGGTTTACATAAAATGTTGTTTCCAAGTTAAATGCTGATTAAGAATAATTCCTAAATATTTAGATTGGCTATTCCAAGGGATTATATTATTGTTAATCATAATCACAATTTTTTTACGTTTATTTTCAATGACAATACAGCTTCAGTATTATTCTACATTTAAATAAACTTTCCACTTTAGGGTGATAGCTAAGAATTTAGTGTTTTTATTTTTGCAAAGGATTGCAGTATCATCAGCGTAGATAGCAGTTAAGAATTTAGGATTAGTTAGGATATCAACAATAAAAATAGAGAAAAGAAGAGGTGAAAGTTTACTACCTTGTGGAGTACCAGCCATAATAT
The DNA here is from genome assembly GCA_021605075.1 of Caerostris darwini. Lineage (NCBI taxonomy): Eukaryota > Metazoa > Arthropoda > Arachnida > Araneae > Araneidae > Caerostris > Caerostris darwini. The sequence continues at coordinate 70,091 of BPLQ01007952.1, read as the reverse complement.
TTTTAATAGAAGAGAAATTTTTATTTACTTTAATTTTAAAAGTTCTATAAGTAAGATAGGAGGGAATAAGTTTAATCAAGTGAGGAGGAAAATTGTGAATAATAAGTTTACATAGTAATCCGTCAATCCAAACTCTGTCGAATGCTTTCTGAACATCAAAAAGTACCCCACCCGTGCAATATTTGTTTTGAAACCCCTCAGTGATAAATTCGATAGTTAACAGTAGTTCACGTGTGGCAGAAAGGTTTTTTTTTTAATCCAAATTGTTCAGGATTTAAAACCATATCTTCAGTAACAACAGTATTGAGATTTTTAAAAATGAGTGCTTCAGCAATTTCCTTCATGTTGAATCTCTAGGTCCAGTGAAGGATAAGATTTCTATTCAGTTTCAGCTCTACTGTAGCTGCATACAGTAATTCAATAATTGTACATGATTTCAATAAAATATAGTTTGATTAAAATAATTTTTCCTTGATTTTTTTGAAATTTTATTGATAGTTAATTTATTTAATTTAAATATTTTTATGTTATTTGTCCATTACCAAATTAAAAAAATAGATTGATTTTTTAAAATTGTTTATTAAATTTGGCAATCTAAATAATTTAACCCACAATTTTTCAAATTGGCAATGTTTCGGGAAAATTCACTGTTCACTGTTAAGAAGGAGAATAGATTTCCCAGAACATAAACATCTCTAATATGAACACAAAGCAAAACAAGGTGCATTAAACATTATGATTTTATTAAAATTTTCAACGTTTGGAGTATTTCTTTTAAAGATAACAATAATTTAATGACTCTATAAGATTAGGTCAGGAAATTAATTTCTAACTATATGATTTACAACAAAAATTTCTCCTTTTTTTAAGTACTATTGTGTTTCAAAACATTTTTTTTTTTACTAAATTAAAAAAAAACTCATTTCTAAATTTATTACCAATAAGTTTTTTATTTTTATTTTTTATAAAACGAGACTTTTTTAGGAATTTTTTTAAGTTTTTTGGGAAGAAGATACTTTTAATTAAAAGGTTGACATCAGATATAATGTCTGTAACACAGCGTGAAATCACAAGAGAATTACTTTTTGTTAGACATACGGAATAAATTCGTATTTGTCTTAGAATAATGCAGAATCCAAAATATTCATTTTTGTCTAGAATAAAATTTTAAATTTCGTACGGACGTACTCGTAGTGTACAAAATATATATAAATATGAAATACGAATATACTCGGGATAACATTTTAAAGAGTTCAGAAACGTTTTCATCAAGATTCGTCAAATTTTCTTTTTCTATGGGAATCATTCAAAGTAGTAATGCAAGAAATATATTATTTTTTTTAGAACTATTTTTTATTGCTGGTATCGTTTCCCCATGGTGCATATAACGTATAAACCAAGTTCCACCAAATTCCGGTTGGCAGAACGGGTTCTAGAGGGATCTAAATAGGCTCACTTGCATTATAACTACCCTTTACTATATTTTGAAGAAAGTATACTTATTTACTATATTTTGAAGATAATATAATTTTTCATTTAATTTTTTAAATGCCAATTTACAGTTTAATACCATTTCCTGCTGCACATTAACACTATTTTATTCATTTATCCGATAATATTGTTTTTGCCTGATTTTTGGTAAATCATAAGTTTATTTGGTTTACCGAAAAAACACTTTTCTACTGTAAAGTGCTGTCAAAAAGAAATCATTTAACATAAAATATGTATGCATTGATTTTCACCAAAAACACGTGATCAAAATAACCGTGTTTAAAATATTTATTCTAACTGTTTCCGAAAAAGAAAAATAAGTAGAATCAGTTAAAGAATTTACTTTCAGTTAATATTAGGGATAAAAAATAAAGTGTTCATTTTTCTGTCAAACTCCTGATACTAAAGAATGGGTGGACAAACATAAAAATGAATACAGAGAAATAGAAATATTTTACAAAAAAAAAAGTACCTAATACTTTTTCCCCTGTCCGTATGATGCCTGGTTTCATGGCAGAAAGTTATGAAAGAAATAAGAATCCTACCGTAACAAGAATAAAAAAATAAATAAGAAAAAAAGAAGAATCTTCAAAAATGCACTTATCTTTTCGGCGAAGGGGCATTTGACACAGTCGATCAGAACTGAGAGGTATTCGATATTTCCTCTGGACATTTCAATGGATGGTCTCATAAAAAGAAATGAAACTGTTTGTGAATGGTTGGAGCTTCCGGGCAAATATGGCAGCCAACAAAATAAATATGATTCCACTTCAGAAGATTATTTGAAATATATTTCTAAAAATCCCGGTCTATTCAAATTTCCCGCTTTTTCGAATTGTATTTTATTTAATTTCCCGCTTTGACTTTCATTCAAAAACTTGCCATTTCCCAGATAATAATTTTAAAGTAATAATAAAAAAAAAAGAACAGAACCAAAAACGTGATGCCAAAACAGTTTTTCAAATTCGCTGGTATATATATTTCTAATTCATCTAGGAGTAAGAATAGAATTTGAATTAAGGGACTTAATAAATATATTATGAAGTCTAATATCGCCGTTTTGAGTAGAAAGTTGCACTGATGTAAAAAATTCGCAAACTTCGAAGAAATACTTGAAGAAAATATTCTGCAATTTTATTTAAAAATGGTAATAAGATAACTAATAGCAATCATGAATAATAAATTATTTATTCTAACACTGAATTCTAATGGAGAAGGATAGAAGGAATTCGAAAAATCTATAAGGAATACTTTTTACGAATCTAACGGTTAAATCAATGATAAGAAAATTTATCACGTGACAAAACTCCTGACCGGCAAAAATTGAAGGTGAATTCTGAAACACCACATTGTAATTTCCATAATCTCTGCATATACCTATATCGATTTAAGAACAACGCAGGTTATAAGCTTTGTGTTGTGAAGGTACTTCCTGTACACTGCTTTACCTGAATATATGGTATGGAAACTCCTTATATTAGAGGTGCATATTTTGATATTGGAACATATGTTTAGTATGTTTTAAGTGCTCATAATACCTAATTCAAACAAATTAACGATTCGCCCATTTGCTAAGAATAAGTTTTGGGCTAAGAATAATTACGCAGAATTTTTAGGCATTAATTGCAATTTCCTTTACAGGTTTGACAAATTTGCATAAGGAATTTTTGAAAAGTTCCATTTGGTGTTCAAAATTTAAACTATTTTTTTATTGCACAAATCGTTTCCCATATTCCATATAACGTGTATACATTAATTTTTTTATTTACCAAACTATAGAAATAAGAACATTAATAGCCCAATAAAGTTTACGCTTGCTAAAGTTGTCAGAATTAAAAGTCATAAAATCAAGTGCAGTGCAGTGTCAAATGTAAAGAGTCCATGTCTTCACCCGATGAGCACCGATGACAGACATCATGAGTAGCTACAGCCATGCGGTGGAGGTGTTTATTAAGAAAATCAAGTCCTGACGAGAGTCGGAAATTTGCTGTAAAAAACTGCACGGAGGAAGTCCATTGGAAACTTTGAACAGAACTAAGTTCCGCGTTCTAACAGTTGAAAGGTTTGTTAGTTTGCTATATAAGAGTCTGTCTTTTTTCTTCTTTATCTCGGAACTAAATGGATGAAAGCATAAAGGAAATTGTTGCTGTGGTAACTTACAATCATTTTTGCCCAAGACGTCAGCCGTTTCACATCCAGGCACCCAGCAATTCACTGAAAAACAATCTCCAAGACAGAAGCACTTGCATTGGACAGATACCCATATATCTGGAAAAATTTCTTATAATTACTCTGCATCTATCTCTCTCTCTCTCTCTCTCTCTCTCTCTATATATATATATATATATATAGATAGATAGATAGATACAGAGTAATTATAAGAAATTTTTCCCGATATATGGGTATCTGTACATTGCAAGTGCTTCTGTCTTGGAGATTGTTTTTATATGGCAACCATATATGGCCGAATGGGTTCTAGAGGGATCAGAATAATGTTACTTTAATTAAAATATCATATCTTAATATAATTTTACTTTAATTTTTTAACACCTTTTTCTACTACATTTTAACAATGTTTTAGGTATTTATTCGATAAGCTTGTTTTTGTTAGTATTCGCCTGTATTTAATCTATCGGGAAAACACTATTCTACTGTATAATACCGTCAAAAAGAAATCATTTCACATTAACCATATATGCATTGATTTTCACCAAAACATGTGATCAAAATAATGTGCTTAAAACATTTCTATTTACCATTTACGAAAAGAAAAATAGTTAGAACTATTGGAAAATTTACTTTCAGTAAATATTGGCGAAAAAATTAAGTGTTTCTTTCTATGACAAACTGCTAATATTAAAGAATGCGTTGGACAAACATAAAAATGAACCCAGAAGGGAAAAATTTTACAAAAAAAATATTATACTTTTTCACCTGTCCCGTATGTTGCCTGGTTTCATGCAAGAAAGTTATGAAAGAAATAAGAATCCTACCGTAACAAGAATAAAAAAAAAAGAATCTTCAAGAAAGCACATATCTTTTCGGCGAAGGCGTATTTGACACAGTCGATCAGAGTTGAGAGGTATTCGATATTTCTTCTGGACATTTCAATGGATGGTATCATAAAAAGAAATGAAACTGTTTGTGAATGGTTGGAGCTTCCGGGCAAATATGGCAGCCAACAGAATAAATCTGATTCCACTCCAGAAGATTATTTGAAATATATTTCTAAAAATTCCGGTCTATTCAATTTTCCCGCTTTTTCGAATTTTTATTTTATTTAATTTCCCGCTTTGACTTTCATTCCAAATGTACCATTTCACAGATTGTGAATAATTCCAAAAGAAATTAAATAAAAATGGATCCAAAAACGTGTTGCCAAAACTATTTTTCAAATTCATTGGTATATATTTAAAATTCATCTAGGAGGAAGAACAGAATTTGAATAAGGGGAAAATAAATATATTATGAAGTCTAATATCACCGTTTTGAGTGAAAGTTGCTTTGATGTAAAAAGTTTCTCAAACTTCGGAGAAATACCTGAAGAAAGTATTCTGCATTTTATTTTAAAAAAATTGTAATAAGTAAACCGATAGCAATCATGAATATTAAATTATTTATTCTAACACTGAATTCTTATGGAGTAGGACAGAATGAATTCTAAAAATCTATAAGGAATACATTTTATGAGTTTAACGGTAAAATCAATGATAAGAAAAGTCCATCTCGTGACAAAACTCCTGATTGACATAAATTGAAGATAAATTCGGAAACACCCCATCTTAATTTGCATAATCTGTACATATCTACATCGATTTATAGAACAACACAAGTTATAAGCTTTGTGTTCTGAAGGAGTTTCCTACACTGGGTTTTACATGAATATATGGTATGGGAAACTCCTTATATTAGAGATGCATATTCTGAAAATGGAAAATATGTTCAGTATGTGTAACTGCTAATGATATCTAATACAAACATATGAAGGATTTTTTTATTTACTAAGAATGATTTTCGGGCTAAGAATCATTACGCAGAACGATTTTCCGGCTTTGATTGCAAGTCCCTTTACAGGTTTGACTAATTTGCATAAAGAAGTTTTGAATACTGCCATCTGGTGGTAAAATGTTATACTATTTTATTGTAGAAATCGTTTCCCCATTGTAAATATGACGTATATACCTTTTTTTTCCTTCATCAAACTGTAGCGATATCCGCCATAAGAACTCTAGCAACCCGATAAAAATTTGCTCTGGTAAAGATGTTAGAATTAAAAGTCATAAAAGTCATTAAGAAAATCATGTCCTGTTGAGACCCGGAAATTTGCTAAAAAAACTGAACAGGGCAAGTTCATTGTGATGGGCGATGAAAAAAGTATATTTCCCGTTTTATCAGTCGAAAGGAGTTTGTAAGTTTGTTTTAGGGGGTGGGGGTTCTGTCTATTTTCCGCTTTACTTCAGAACTAAATGAATGAAATTATAAAGAAAATTGTGGCTGTGGTAATGTATGTGCCAAGTTTCATCAAAATAATATTGACAGAATGGGTTCTTGAGGGATCTGAATAGAGTCACTTTAATTACAACCATCCTGTATTTTAAAGAAATCTTATGTTAATATAATTTTTTGAATGCCAGTTTATATTTTAATACCATTTTCTATTACAAATTAACAGTGCTTTAGGTATTTTTTCGATAAGCTCGTTTTAATCTGGATTTGCCTGTTTTGGGGCAAATCATGAGTTTATTTAGTGTATCGACAAAAAAAGTTTTCTGCTGTATAATGCTATCAAACAGCTAAAAACAGATACATTGATTTTCATCAAAACACGTGATCAAAATAACGTGCTTAAAAACATTTCTTCCTACAGTTTCCGAAAAAGAAAAATAAGTAGAAAACTATTGAAAAATTTACTCTCAGTGAATATTGGCGAAACAAAAAATAAAGTGTTCCCTTTTTGTCAAACTGCTGATATTAAAGAATGATCTGGACAAACATAAAAATGAACACATAGAATAAAATAGATTTTACGAAAAAGAAATCTAATGATTTTTCCCCTGTCCCTTATGATGCCTGGTTTCATGCAAGAAAGTTATTAAAGAAACAAGAATCCTACCGTAACAAGAATAAAAAAAAAGAAAAAAAAGAAGAATCTTCAAGAATGCACATATCTTTTCGCCGAAGGGCTATTTGACACAGTCGATCAGAGTTGAGTTGTACTCGATATTGCCTCTGGACACTTCAATGGATGGTGTCATAAAAAAGTGAAACTGTTTGTGAAGGGTTGGAGCTTCCAGGCAAATATGGCTGCCAACAGAATAAATCTGATTCCATTCCAGAAGATTATTTGAAATATATTTCTAAAAATCCCGGTCTATTCAAATTTCTCGCTGTTTCGAAATTTATTTTATTTAATTTCCCGCTTTGACTTTCATTCCAAACGTGCCGTTTCACAGATATGTGTGAATAATACCAAAATATAAAAATGGAATCAAAAACGGGGTGCCAAAAATATTTTTCAAATTCGTTGGTATATATTTCAAATTCATCTAGGAGTAAGAATAGAATTTGAATAAGGGAAAATTAATATATTCTGAAGTCTAATATCACCGGTTTGAGTGGAAAGTTACATTGATGTAAAAATTTTCTCAAACTCCGTAATAAATTGTTAAAGAAATTATTCAGCATTTTATTTAAAAAAAAGATAATAAGAAAATCGATTGCAATCATGAAAATGAAATGGTATATTATAACACCGAATTCTATTAGTTATTTATGACTGAATGATTTTAAATAATCTATAAGGAATACTTTTTGTGAGTATAACGGTAAAGTCAACGATAAGAAAAATCCATGGCGTGCAAAATTCGTGATTGACATAAATTGGAGGTAAATTCTGAAACACCTCATCGAAATTTACATAATCTGTACATACATACATCGTTTATGAAAAACGCAGGTTATAAGCTTTGTGTTGTGAAGGTGTTTCCTATATTCTATTTTACCTGAATATATGGTATGGCAAACTCATTATATTAGAGATGCATATTCTGACAATGAAGCTTGACATGTTTAACTGTTCATAAAACTTAATACATTAACGGTTTGCTAATTTGCTAATATTTCAGGGGACGCCATATTTTATCTGAACTGGAGGTGCATATTCGACAGTGGAACATATGATCAGTGTGCTTCAACTGATCCTAATTCAGATACAATGATTTGCAATTAAATTAAATGAAACAGTTAAAGTGTTGAGTATATGCGTTTGTATAATTTGTCTTTTCATCTGCGTTTGTAATAAATTTTTAAAACTGTAAAGATAATTTATGGATTTCTGTAATACATATATATATATATATACAATAAATAGAAAAAGTGTGTGGATTAAAAAAAAACTACCTCATTTTATTTCTCAAAAAATTGTTCATTTCTTTTCCAAAAGAAGGTTCTCGTCCAATAGAAGAGATGGCTTCTGGAATTGCCGGTTTCTTTCGATATTATTACAGTTCGGACGAGCTTCGGTATCATACGAACAGCAGGATAAGGTCTTTGGAAATAGGAGCTATTTTTAAAATGTAAGCTCCCTTCTTCATTTCCTCTTTTTTAATACTTTTTCCAAACTTGTTTCGAGTCCAGATCTGCCAATATATCCTCTCGGAACTGTGAAGAAGCTCTCACCGGTTGAAATTGACGGGAATGAATAAAGTTCTATTGGGTTGCTGCATTGCTCTACAATTCTGAGCTCCTCTGACAGGTTTCGCGCAGAATCTAATCATGTTTCCTACACACCGAAAAACATCATCAAGGCACAGATTTCGCTATACAGGCCTATTTTACTTTTGCAGCATCTGAACTTTGACTCATATTCAATTTCTTTTACTGTCTAAGTAAACAATTATATATATATATATATACATATATACAGGATGATTATAATTAAAATCCAACTTTCAAAATGTTGTAAAAAAAAAGAACTACTCGTCACAATGAGTTCAAACTTGAACTGAAGATACTTGAAGAAGGGTGAAACGGAGTGGTATTCATGGTGAAAATTTTGTTTAATAAGCATGCACAAGTATACAGGCTTGGCTGCTTAGCAACCTCTATCTCCTGCTTTGTGAATGAGAGGGGTTTCTGAAGTTTTATGCCCACTGATTAGATAGAAAAATGATAAGATATATAAACATATATATATATTAGGAATTTACTTAAAAAATTAATTTGTTTTAAGTAAAAAAAAAATATCTATATATTATTTTATTTTTTAACGTTATTATTATTATTCTTAAGTAAGGAATAAAAGGTAATAAAAAATAAACAATGGAAACAAGAACAATCGTAGGGGAAAATGTTTCGTTTGTAATGTTTATAGGATGCTTTTTATATAAATCGACGATGAATTTCTGAACCTACCTATACATCCAATAAAAATTTAAAAATTTCGCTGTGTGTGATGCACAGTCAATTGGTGATTTTCTCCTTTTTTATACTTCAACAACAGCAATATTCAACTTGATGTTTCTGACCAGGATGACGAGGTGTTTCACAGACGTCACATTCTTTTTGAGATTTCTATTTCTCTCATACCAGGTATGTGAATATGAAAGAGGATTTTTTTTTTGCATATTAAATACACCTTTATTGTATAAAATGATGGAAAATATTTTATTCAAAGTACCGTCGGTTGATAGCCATACATTTTCCTATCTGTCCTGCAATTTGTGAATCACGTCGTCCATTTGAGGCAAACCAGTCATCAAGCCATTTTCGTGAGAAGTGTGAAGCACTGCTCAGCAAGTGCGTGCCCTATCAATGCGAATAAGTGTCAATCAGATGGAACAACGTCTGGTGAATAAGCCGCATGCGAAACTAATTCCCAATTAAATATTATCAATCATTTCTTTCACCAGTTTTGCTCCGTGTGATGGTGCATTATCAAGAATCCCAATCACTTTGTGTTGCTTATTTTGACATTCTGGAAGTTTTTCAAGATAATCGTGGTTGAAATCAATCATTTGTTGTCGGTAGCATTCAGTATTAACAGTTTCGTTAGGTTTTATCAACTCATAATAGATCACACACTTCTGATCCCACTAAACACAGAGCATTGTCTGCAGTCCATGGCGTTTTGGCCTTGCAGTCGATATCGATGGTTCGCCTGGTGTTATTCATGATATATATTTAGCTTAAGATTCTAAAAATACATCAAATTTTAATTGCCAGTCAAAATTTCATGAAGAAATGGCTTTCCATTGTACCTGACGAGCAGTATTTCGCAAGTGGTGTTTCACTTTTCCTGTTGTCTTTTATTAAGTTCACACGGAACCCTTTTTCCCCTTTTTTTGTATCTTTCATGGGATTTTCAAACGTATGGATATGGTTTCTCATGTCACATTTAATTGATCTAGGGGCTTTTGTTGCGTTTGAGCGTCATTATCTTCCTGCAATGCGTGACCTGACTCGAATCCTGGCAGTGGCATGCATGTTTGTGAGTGGTTAGGAATCCACTTTAAACTATAAATATCGTTCTGTTTAGCTCTCATGTGCTCAAGAGAACCGTAAAGTGACAAACTAAACCAAACATTCCAGCAATCAACGGTAATCTGCCACGTTCTTCGTTTATCACTTTTGAATTTTTTAAATCCCCCCAATACCACTGTGATTTATCAAGAGCATGCTCTCTGTAAGCTTCGACACGCTTTCGATGCTATTCTGCAGCACTTTTCTTCAAATGGTAACAGAAAATCGACGCCTTCTGCAGGTCGTTATTTCCAGGCACAAAATTCGATTGTTCAACACTATAAAAAACAATGTTGGGATATGAAACTTGTATTGTTGTGAGTTAAAACTTTTTGTGAGATGTGAGCAAAGCAATGACGCGACTTGACTGTAACTACATTGACAGCTAGGGCCATCTACGGGCAAATTCTGGTGGTATATTTACTGACCTGATCCATTTACTTTTGTGACAACAGTGTATCAACCTATTGCTTTCTGAATTTAATGTTCATTTGCAATAATAGGAAACGAAAAATCTCGCAACCCTGAACGCTATGGGGCACCCCAGATATCTTTTCTGGGGTTATTATTTTTTTCACTGGGGCCTGATGGCCGAGTAGCTGGCGCTCTGGCGTTCGGTACCACAGGTATCGGATTCAAATCTCGGCGTTGCCATGGGTGTTTGTAGTGGTTCGGAATCCACTTTAAACCGTAGGTTCCGGTCCTAACAGGATCGTAGAGAGTTGCGGGGGAAGTGTTACTCTGCGTCCGTGGATTATCTTTAAGCTAGACGCGCCCCCTGGGTAGTGCAGAGTAAGTAACGTCATGGCAGCCCTTATGGCATAAAAGATCGCAGTCTATTTCCAGCTGCATTAAAGAAAAAAAAAATTTCACTTTTTGTTTCAAGTACTAATTGTGCTTCATGTGTTCTAATAATCGTTTAACTATTAAAATGTTGTGATCGGTTTGATCTGTCGTTTTTTTCTATTTCTTTCGTGTTCAAATGTGCTCTTTTTATTTTTATTCTTTTGGATGCTAGAATGTACAAACAACGTTTCTTGTATTTTAAAAGGATTTTTAAAGCCGTCATAGGCAATGATTTTTAGAATTTCGAGTTTTAGTGTGGTTCCTTTATGGAGGTTTCATTTTCACTTCTACGAAAATGTTTTGTGTGTTATATATATATAATTGGATAAATTGAGATGAATCAGCTCCGGCGAGCGTACATCTCAAAGCACTATGTAAGGGCAAGTAGCAGTTTCATATAATTATTCAAGAATTGAGTTTGAAAGTCATGTTTTCTTACAGAATCGATAACTGCATTAAGAAGCTATTTTTAGCTTAAAGAAAAAAGAAAAGAAAAGAATGTATGGAGATTGATTTAAATCTTAAGATCTTCCCATGGAGTTGAACTTTTATCTCTTTCGAAATGACGTGAGGAGGGGGGGGAGAGAACTTAGGACAATCAATTTTATCAATGGTACATTTTCTAAGTTTTCGTGAGGACTTGATCTTTTCATGATTCGTTGCACTCTGTATTATAGCTCTCTTGTGGGAGAACGGATCGATGGAGAGTTTTTTCTTATGATTTCTGTTCCGCATTCCGTTCATTAAATTATTTCTAAGAATAGCTGATATATAGAAAGCAAATATTTTTGGAAAATAATTTTTTTGTTAAAGTTTGTATTCGAGATTGTACGTGTAAAATACTAAAAGTGCCGAAATGAACTATTTTTAATTAATTGATGAACATTTTAAAAATAAGTTACATTGGATTACACCTGTTGTAGGTTATTTGGTAAACAGTTTGCATTAATGATTTTTAGATTTTTTCAAAATAAAAAAAAACATTTTATCGGTTAAATTTTTTAAATTTAAAAATATAATTTTAAATTTTTCAAAATAAAAGAATATCTTTTTATGGATTAGATCTTTTAAATTTAAAAATATCGTTTTAGATATTTTAGCTATTTCAAACTTAAAAAAATATCATTTTACAGTTTAGATTTTTCACATTTCAAAAAATATAATTTTATAGTTTAGATTATATATATATTGTTTATAGTTTAGATTAAAAATCGTTAATCGTTAATTATTTATCGTTTGCAGTTAAAAAATATAGTTTTATAGTTTAGATTTTTCAAATTTAAAAAATATATCGTTTTTGATCATTTTAAATATGAAAAATCTAAACTATAATTTTTAATAGTTTAGATTTTTCGAATTTAAAAATGTCGTTTTCGATAGTTTAGACTTTTCGAATTTGAAATTATCATTTTTGAAAGATTGGATTTTTCAAATTTAGAAACATCGTTTTTGAAAGTTTTAATTTTTTCAAATTTAAAAATATCGTTTTTGATAGATTAGATTTTAGAAATTTAAAAATACCTTTTTAGATTTCCTAAAAAATATTCAAAAAAGGAAAGAATATATAGATTTTTTTATCTAGAAGAGCTAGATGATGTCTAGAGCTTTGTCTAGCATTTCTTGGTATTATTTGGCGCCATCTGCTGGCTTTATTTAAAAAATCATTCTGTCTTTTCATACTATTCTGCCTGACAAAATCTAGGGCAAATATATAAACAGCTAATGAACTATAAAAATTACCATAATCATAATGTATTATCCATTAGATGTCTACAGCAAAATACAGCTAAAACTGTTCGCTTCAATTATATATACATATATATAATTGTTTACTTATACAGTAAAATATATATATATATATATATATAAATATGATTCAAAGTTCAGATGCTTCAAAAGTAAAATAGGGCTTTATATCTCAATCCACGCCTGAGGATGTTTTTCGGTGTGTAGGAGACATGATTAGATTCTACGCGAAACCTGTCAGAGGAGCTCAGAATTGTAGAGCAATGCAGCAACCCAATAAAACTTTATTCATTCCCGTCAATTTGACCCGGTGAGGGCTTCTTCGAAGTTGGAGAGGAGATATTGGCAGCCATGGACTCGAAACAAGTTTAAAAAAAGTATTAAAAAAGAGGAAATGAAGAAAGCAGGCTACATTTTAAAAATAGCTGCTATTTCCAAAGACCTGATCCTGCTGAGCGTCTAATACCAAAGCTCGTCCCAACTGTAATAATATCGAAAGAAACCGGCAATTCCTGAAGCCATCTTTTTATTGGACGAGAACCTTCTTTTGGAAAAGAAATGAAGTATTTTTTGAGAAATAGAATGAGGTAGTTTTCTTATATTTTTTGCTACGCTGAGTTTCCACACACTTTCTCTATTTAATACATATATAATTTTATTTTTTTATTCATAAAAAACTTTCTTTAAAATTAAAAGATATATACTGGGTGTCCATACATTTTCTTTACAGTTTCAAAACTTTATTACAAACTCAAATGAAAAGACAAATTATACACAATCAAACGCATATACTCAACACTTCAATTGCTTCATTTAATTTCATTTAATACTTTTTTTAAATAAGAACCATTTTACACAAGCATTAACAAATTTGCTAATCGTTGATATGTTTGAATTATGAGCAGTTAAAAAATACTGAACATGTTCCATTGTTAGAATATGCACATACAGTTCAAGTTTGTGTTTTCAGATGAAATATGGCCTGGAAAAAAAGCACTTTGTTGCCACGGCGTGCTTTTTCTTATTTTAACAAATAAACAAATCAAAATAAATATTATGCAAACAATAAAATATGAATAACATGTTTGAGTTAGGTATGACAAGTTAAACTTAATGCACATATGTTTCGTCGTTGGAAAAAGCACCAGGAGTTCAAGTAAAATATGGCGTGGAAAAAAAAATAGTTTGTTACGGTGGTTTGCTTTTTCCTTAAATATCAGCAAATAAACAAATCTTTAATATTTTTAAATTCGGTATTACTAGCAGTTAAACATACTGAACATATTTTCCATTGTCTGAATATGCACCTCTAATATAAGGGTTTCCCATATTATATATTTAGGTAAAACAGAGCATATTAAACACCTTATCGAACAACGATTACAACTTGCATTGCTTTACCTTTACATTGATAAAAAGTATTCCTTATGGATTTTTCGAATTCCTTCTGTGCGACATTTTTATAAATAATCATTAGAATTCAGTGTTAGAATAAATCATTTAATATTCATGACTTCTATCGGTTTTCTTATTACCATTTTTTAAATAAAATGCAGAATATTTTCTTCAGCTATCTCTTCAGAATTTTGAGAATCTTTTACAACAATGCAACTTTCCACTCAAAATGGTGATATTAGACTTCATAATACATTTATTTTTCCTTTTTCGAATTCTATTCTTTCTCCTAGATGAATTTGAAACATATATATAGCATCGAATTTGAAAAATAGTTTAAGCATCACGGGTTTGGTTTCATTTTATTTTTTATTTTGAAATTATTCACACATATCTGTGAAATGGCATGTTTGGAATGAAAGTCAAAGCGAGAAATTAAAACAAAATAAAATACGAAAAAGAGGGAAATTTGAATAGACCGGGAGTTTTAGAAATATATTTCAAATGATCTTCTGAAGTGGAATCAGATTTATTCTGTCAGCTGCCATATTTGCCTGGAAGCGCCAACTATTCACAAACACTTTCATTTCTTTTTATGAGACCATCCATTGAAATGTCCAGAGGAAATATCGAATACCTCTCAACTCTGATCGACTGTGTCAAATGCCCCTTCGTCCAAAAGATATGTGCATTTTTGGAGATTCTTCATTTTTTTAAATATTTTTTTGTTTTTGTTACGGTAGGATTCTTATTCCTTTCATAACTTCCTTGCATGAAACCAGGCATCATGCAGGACAGGGGAAAAAGTATCAAATTTTTTTTTGTAACATTTCTTCCTTTTTGATGTCCTTTTTTATGTTTGGCCAACGCATTCTTTAGTATCAGCAGTTTGATAAAAAAAGAAGTACTTTATTTACTTTTTTTTTTTTTGCCAATATTGACTGAAAGTAAATTTTTCAACAGTTCCACTTATTTTTTCGGAAACAGTTTCAAGCACATTATTTTGAGCAAATGTTTTGGTGAAAATCAATGCATATGTCTTTTATATGAAATGATTTCTTTTTGATAGCATTGTACAGTATAAAAGTGTTTTTCCGATAAACCATATAAACTTACGATTTGCCAAAAAACAGGCAAATCCAGATAAAAACAAGTTTATCGAATAAATACCTAAAACATTGTTAAAATGTAGTAGAAAATGGTATGAAAATATAAATTCGTATTCAAAAAAATATATTAATATACGATTTCTTTAAAATACAGGGTGGTTATAATTAAACTGACCCTATTCAGATCCCTCTAGAACCTGTTCTGCCAATCGGATTTTGATGAAACTTGGTTTATAAGTTACCACAGCCACAGTTTCTGTAATCCTTTCATCCATTTAGTTCTGAGGTAAAGAAGAAAATAGACAGACCTTTAAAACAAACTTACAAACTCCTTTCAACAGATAAAACTTTGAATATACTTGTTTCATCCCCTATACCAATAGACTTGAACAGTGCAGTTTTTACAGCACATTTCCGATTCTCGACAGTACATGATTCTCTTAATGAACACTTGCACAGCATTGGTGTAGCTACTCATGATGTCTGTCTTCTGTGCTCGTCAGGGGAATTCACGGAATTTTTTACATTTGACAATATGCACTTCACTTGATTCTATGACTTTTAATTCACAAGGCTAAATTTTATTGGGCTGCTAAGGTTCTTATGGTGGATATCGCTACAGTTTGATATAGGACAATAAATGTATATACGTTATATTCCCCATGGTGAAACGATTTCTGCAATAAAGAACAGTTCAGATTTTGACCACCAGATGGCACATTTCAAAAAATTATTTACGCAAATTAGTCAAACCTGTAGAGGGACTTGTAATCAAAGCCGGAAAATCATTCTGCGTAATCATTCTTAGCAAATAAGCAAATTGTTAATATATTTGAATTAGGTATTATGGGCACTTAAAGCCTACTGAACATATGTTCCGTTGTGGAAAAAGCGGCTCTAATATAATGGAGTTTCCCATATTACACATTCAGGTAAAACAGAGTATATCAAACACCTTTACAACAAAGGCTTATAACGTATGTTGTTCGAAATCGATATAGTTATGTACAGATTATGTAAATTACGATGTGGTGTTTCAGAATTTACCTCCAATTTATATGAATCAGGAGTTTCGTCACGGGATGGATTATTCTTATCATTGATTTTCCGTTATAGTCATAAAAAAGTATTCCTTATAGATTTTTCGAATTCATTCTATCCTACTCCATTAGAATTCAGAGTTAGAATAAATCAATTAATATTCATGATTGCTATCCGTTTTCCTATTACCATTTTTTAAATAAAATGCAGAATATTTTCTTCAGCTATTTCTTCGGAATATAGAGAATTTTTCCATCAATGCAACTTTCTAGTCAAAATGGTGATATTAGACTTCATAATGTATTCATAATGTATTCATATAAATTCTATTCTTACTGCTAGATGAATTTGAAATATATATACCAACAAATTTGAAAAATAGTTTTGGCATCACATTTTTGGTTCCATTTTTTTATTTTGAAATTATCCTATCTGTGAAATGGCACGTCTAGAATGAAAGTCAAAGCGGGAAATTAAATGAAATAAAATTCGAATAAGCGGGAAATTAAATAAAATAAAATTCGAATAAGTGGGAAGTTTGAATAGACGGGATTTTTAGAAATATATTTCAAATAATCTTCTGAAGTGGAATCAGATTTATTCTGTTGGCAGCCATATTTGCCTGGAAGCTTCAACCATTCACAAACAGTTTCATTTTTTTTTTATGATACCATCCATTGAAATGTCCAGAGGAAATATCGAGTACCTCTCAACTCCGATCGACTGTGCCGAAAAGATATGTGCATTTTTGAAGATTCTTGTTTTTTATTCTTGTTACGGTGGGATTCGTATTTCTTCTTTCTTAACTTTCTTGCATGAAACCAGGCATCAATACGGGACAGAAGAAAAAGTATTAGATTTTTTTTTTTTTTTTTTTTTTTTTTGTAAAATATTTTTCTTTCACTGTGTTCATTTTTATGTTTGTCCAACGCATTCTTTAGTATTCTTTAGTATTTAGTATTTGACAAAAAAAAAAGAACACTTTATTTCTTTTCGCCAATATTGGCTGAAAGTAAATTTTTAAACAAATTTCTACTTATTTTTCTATTCGGAAACCGTAAGAAGAAATGTTTTAAGGATGTTATTTTGATCACATGTTTTGGTGAAAATCAATGCATACTTGTTTTATGTGAAATGATTTCCTTTTGACAGCGTTATACAGTAAAAAGTGTTTTTTCGATCAACCAAATAAACTTATGATTGGTCAAAAATACAGGCAAATCCAGAAAAAAAACAAGCTTATCGAATAAATACCTAAAGAAATGACAGAATGTAGTGGAAAATGATATTAAAATATATATTGGCATTCAAAAAATTGTATTAAAATACGATTTCTTTAAAATAGATGGTATTTATTATTAAAGGGACCCTATTCAGATCCATCTAGAACCCATTCTACCAATCGGAATTTGACGAAACTTGATATATACGTTATGATGGTATACATTTATCGGTATATATTTGGTATGTAAGTTAACATATATACGTTAGAAGCGTGGTATTAGTTAGGAAATACTTTTGCATGCTGCTTATTCACCGTCCGATTACCACTTATTTACACATATGGTCCAACCATCTATGGATCTGCATAGATGGATGGACTGCTGAACAACATTACACATTTTTTTTTTTTTTTTTTTTTTTTTTTTTTTTTTAACGTGGCAACCAGAAATTTCAGGTGGGGAAAATGTACAGCTATCAATGGAGGATACTTCGAATAAAATATAAAATATTTTATACAATAAACGTATATTTTTTCTACAAAAAAAATCCTCTTTCATATTTACATACCTGGTATGAGAAATATAGAAAACTCAAAAAGTATGTGACGTCTGTGAAAAACACTCGCCATTATGGTCAAAAATATCAAGTTGAATATTGATGTTTTGGGCCTGAATGGCCGAGCGGCTACAACTCTGATGCTCCCGGGTTCGAATCCCGTCGATGTCATGAGTGGTTTGTAGAGGTTCGGAATCCACTTTAAACCGTAAGTCCCGGTCTATCAGAATCGTAGAGGGTTGCGGTGGTATTGACGCTTCGCGTCCGTAGCTTATCTTCTAGCTACACGCACCCCTTGGATAGTGCTAAGTGAGTAACGTCTGTCCAACGCTTTCTTAAGGTATCAAAGACAATTGTATAAATGTTTGCCAACTGCATTAGAACAAAAAAAGTTATTGCAATTTTTGAAGTATTGAAAAGAATAAAATCGCCAAGTGACTGTGGATAAAATAGCCATATTTATAAATTTTGATTGGATGTATAGGTAGGTTGAGTTAAATAAGTCGCCAATTTATATAAAAAGCATCCTATCAATGTTACATAAAAGAGGCAATTTAGAGAAAAAAGAGGCACAGATGTCAATAATTTATTTATAATTATAATTTATTTAATGAATATTTAAGTTATTAACCTTTATTTTTTATTTTTTAATTATGTATAAATTATATGATCTATTTAATATGCTTTTGATGTTTTCATTTGTCAGAGTCTTCTACAACAGCTGAAATTAGACTAGACAGGGATCTTTTTTATTTATTGATTTCCGAAGTTTTGCTTGCCAATTCGATCTTCGGTGAGAGAGTTCTTTAAATTGGACCTCTGTTTTCTTTGGGAAGGTGCGTTTTTATCTAGTTAGATGAAACACGCATGAGTTTTCCTGAACTATTTTTGGTAGTAAAAATGCACCGGAATGATTTAGTTCAAACGAAGTTTACTTATGGTATATTATTCTTTCCCTTTTGGATTGGGTTTCTGCATTTTATAGAATTCTCGAAATGAAGTCTGTGGAAAGGTGAAAATTCTTGTGTTGACATTGGTAGAAATTTAGTACTAAAAAAAGAAAATAAATTTAAAGTAGTATTAAAGAGATTAATGTTAAAAAAATCTTGAAATGGTTAAATCATGTTATTTTAACATGTGTATATTTACTGTTTAGAAATATTTATGAAATTAACTTTGATTATTTTTTATTCTTGACATATTTTTTTTAATATTTAGGGTAAGGCTGTGCAATTACAAAAAGGGGTCAACTTTAAGTAAGGCAAAAAGTAAGCTTTTCCCCTATTTCTAAACCATTTTTCTATCACCTATTCTGCCCTATGACTTCCATGCAATCGGTAGTTCAACTATTTGATTTGACTTGATTTTGAGATTTATGTTCGCTTTAGTTGCTTTGTCTAAATTTATGAATTACTCTTGAGAAGAAAACAGTGAAAAAGAAAAGATAATTCAAATAAAAACAAATTTTCAAATAATCAGTGGACTTTAACAGTTCAACTATTGTAATACTGTTTTTTGATGGCTGTTCTTGCTTAGTATTTTTGTGTTGGCAAACTTAAAAACACAAAATATGATAAAAATACCAAACTCTTTTAATTTTGACGACATTAAATAAAGGAACTAAATTTCAAAAAATATCACTTGCACTGAAGAGTAAATCATTTGGTTATAAATCCGCTTATTATGGTGTAATTTATTCAATGACATACATACAATATATATCAATTGAACACAGTTCTTGTATTCTACTTCACAAAAATAAGAAGGCACAAGGAAGTTAGTGGATCGTTACTCAACCTACTTTTGAATTTAATGGTTTGAAATTCAGAGACATTACCACAATAAAGTTTCTCTCCTGCTAATTGTTTCTCGTTTAAATTCAGCTTACAAAAGATAAGACTTCCCAATTCTCGGCAGCCTAATTACCACAACTTGCAAAGTTTGTTTCTAGTCAGGATTCGCACTTTGCATCCCCGAAACCAAGAATTTGTCGTCCTTGAAGAGGATTATGATCATAATTTTGAAACACACGCCAAAACAAAGACAAAATGGATAAAAAACAGCACGACGTTCAAATTGATACCCTCGCAAAATTTATGTCATGAGTTAGAAAAGTTTTGTATTTGATATCCGAATTAAAATATAGAATTCAGTTGCTTAAGTTATAATCTTTTGTCAAAGTCCACATAATTGTTTTGCAAGAAATTATTAAAAATTTCATGATTTGGCAGATCTACTATCAAAATTTTACTTTATTTAATAAAGAGCAGTTGTGAATTTCGGGACAGAAGTTAAATATAAAAACAGTATAAAATCGTGACCATAGATTTTTTTATTGAAATTAATACTATCTTTTTGGAATTTTTTTAAACGCTGTTTAAAATTTAAAATTAAAAGTTTTGAATTGCAGAAATTTTC
>BPLQ01007952.1:0-49736 GCA_021605075.1 Caerostris darwini | reverse complement strand
GCAGAAATTTTCTTGAAAATTGTGCATGCTAAGAATTTTAAATCCATTCATAAAATTTATTGTTACTAATTACGATTATGATTATTAATTATGAGTTATAGTTTTCATGAATATGGCTCCGTAAACTATTGTGTATTTAATTTCTCTTTGGAGCCAGATGGCCAAATGGCTAGCTCTCTGGCGCTCGGTATCACAGGTTTCGGGTTCGAGTTCCGGCTATGCCGAGGATGTTTGTAGTGGTTCGGAATCCACTTTAAACCGTTGGTCCCGGTGTAATATGACCGTAGAGCGTTCTGAGGGTAATGTTACCCGCATTCGTAGCAGATCTTCAAGCTACTCATGACCCCTGGATAGCGCTAAATGAGTAAAAGCGGTGTAGTCCTTACTTATGTCATAAATATTAACTGTCTCTGTATTGCCAGCTGCATTAGAACAACAACTATTGTAATCTGACTAAGACTTGACTTGTATGCTCACTGACGTTGCTTTATCTCAATTTATCCAAATGTTTTACCCTTTTTTTAAATTTTTTTTAAATATAACAGTGAAAACATTTTGGCAGAAGGGAAAATGAAACCCCCATAAAGAAACCCCTCTAATATTCGAAATTTTAGAAATCATTGCCTATGATGGCTTCAAAATTTCCTTTAAAAATATTGTAATACTGTCTGAATTTGAATCGGAGGTATATGGAGATGCGAAGCAACAACAGCTATAATCCCCTAATCACTATATAGGAACAGTTAGCTTTCCCTATTTTAATATGTTATTTTGCATGACGCTCTACGATCGTATTAGACCGGGACCTACGGTTTAAAGTGGATTTCTAATCACTACAAACTTCCAAGGCACGGCCGGGACTCGAACCAGAAAAAACGTGTGGTGTCGAGGGCCTGAGCGCAAGTCACTCGGCCATTCAGGCCCCTATAATACTGTTTTTAATGGCTGTTCTCATATGTTTACTATTTTCGTATTGCCAAAACTACAAACATAAATATGCGACGAATACCAAACTCTTATCATTCTGATCATATTATATAGAAACACAGCAAAAAGAATCAAAAAGCAAAAAAATATCACTTTCATTGAAGAGTGAATCGTTTGGTTATAAATTCGCTTATGATGATGTAATTTATTCAACGATATGCATGCAATATCTATCAATTGAACACAGTTCTTGTATTCCATTTCACAACACTAACAAGAAACAAGGAAGTTAGTGGATCGTTACTCAACCCACTTTTAAATTTAATGGTACGAAATTCAGAGAAATTGCCCGCAATAAAGTCTCCCTCCTGCTCATTGTTCCACGTTTAAATTCAGCTTGCAGAAGATAAGAACTTCCCAATTTCCGGAAGCCTAATTACCACAACTTGCAAAGTTTGTTTCCAGTCACGATTCGCACTGGCATCCCAACAACCAAGAATTCGCCGTCCTTGAAGGGGATTATGATGATAATTTTGAAACAACTCGCCAAAACCAAAAACAAAATGGATAAATAACAGCACGACGTTCAAATTGGTACCCTCACAAATTTATGTCATGAGTTAGAAAAGTTTTGTATTCGATATTCGAATTAAAATATAGATTCAGTTCCTTTAGATATAATGTTCTGTCAAAGTCCACATAATTGTTATGATTACAATCTGTGGATCAACTATTGTAAAGCTGTTTTTTAATAGCTGTTCTCGTGTAAATTCTATTATCATAAAATAAAACGAAATATTCTAAATTTGAACATAATTAATCTGAGGCAATCTCATGAAATAGGAAATGCAATAAATATCCTTCAAAATTACGCTTCTCTCCTATTTCTCCACCGTTTTTCTCCCCTATTTCCCCTCAGTTCGGGTCATCTGCAGTTTTGCATGCAATCGGTGCTACAACTGTTGTAAAGTTGTTTTTTAATAGCTGTTCTGCTGGAAATATCATGGAATAGGAAATGCATAAAACAATTCACTTCAAAGGGCCTGAATGGCCGAGTGTCTAGCGCTTTGGCGCTCGGTACCCCAGGTTTCGGGTTCGAGTACCGGCGGTGCCATGGATGTTTGTAGTGGTTTTGTAGTGGTAGCCGTAGGTCCCGGTCTCCTACGACCGTAAAAACGTCACGGAGCAGAAGTCAGACCTCTACCTACGGGTGCTCCATCAAAACAGAAGCTGCACCCCTCCTTCCATGAGGAGCACGACAACAACAACAACAATTCTCTTCAAAAGTAAACTTCTTTCCTATTTCTAAACCATTTTTCTCATCTGTTTCTGCCCTATTTTCCCTCAATTAAGACCATCTGACTTACATTTAATCGGTGGTTCAACTATTGTAATACTATTGTATACTGGGGCCTGATGGCCGAGTAGCTAGCGCTCCATACTACAGATTTCGGATTCGAGTCCCGGCCATCCCATGGAGGTTTTAGTGGTTCGGAATCCACTTTAAACCGTAGGTCCCGGTCTAATAGGAACGTATAGCATTGCGGTTGTAGCTTTACTCGCGTCCGTAGCATATTTTCAAGCTACACATGCCCCCCTTGGATAGTGCTAAATGAGTAACAGCATTTATTATGGCATTAAAATTATGGCACCTTGATTATGGCATTAAAATTAACTGTCTCTATATTGTCAGCTGCATTAGAACAACATATATTGTTATGCAGTTTTTTAAAGGCTGTTAACCAATTGGACAGCGCTCCAGCCTTTGGTAATACACGCTTCAGGTTCGAATCCTGGCAATGGAATGGACGTTTGTTAGTGGTTCGGAATCCCCGTTAAACTGTAGGTCCCGGCGTTTATCTAACAGTGTGCACAGGATGACCGTAGAGCGACAAACCAAATCCCGTTCGGTAATTTTGTTGCCAAAACTACAAACGCAAATATGAGACGCATACCAAACTCTTGACTTTTTGATGACATTAAATAAAAAACTAAATCCCCAAAGAATATCACTTTCATTTAAGAGTAAATCATTTGGTTATAAATCCACTTATTATGGTGCAAATTATTCAACCATATAAATGCGATATCTATCGATTGAACACAGTTCTTGTATTATCTTTCACAAAACTAACAACAAACAAGGAAGTTATTGGATCGTTATTCAGCCCACTTTTAAATTTAATGGTTTGAAATTCAGAGAAATTACTGCAATAAAGTCTCCCTTCCGCTCATTGTTCCTCGTTTAAATTCAGCTTGCAAAAGATTTGACTGCCCAATTCCCAGCAGCCTAATTACCGCAACTTGCAAAGTTTGTTTCCAGTCGCGATTCGCACTGGCATCCCAACAACCAAGACTTCGCCGTCCTTGAAGAGGATTATGATCATAACTTTGAAACACTCGCCAAAGCAAAAATAAGATGGATACATAACAGCACGACGTTCAAATTCGTGTGCACTTGCAAATTTATGTGAAGAGTTAGAAAAGTTTGTATTTGATATCCACATTAAAATACAGAATGAGTCGCTTTAGTTGTGCTCTGTAAGTGTCCACATAAATATTATTTTGTCAAAAATATTGAAAATTTCATGATTTCAAGGATCTACCACCAAGAGTTATTTTATTTAACAATGAGTAGTTTGGAAGTTCAAGACATAACTTAAATATATAAACAGTACTAAAAATGTGCCCATGAATCATTTTATTTTAAATTATGACTATTTTCATGGAAAAAATGTTTTATTTAAACTTTGTTCAAAATTTAACACAAAAAATTTTAAATTGCAAGAGTTTTCATGAAAATTATACATGCCACATGCCAAAGATGTATTATTTTCAAGAATATGAAAATGATAAAAATATGAAATATATATGATGAAATGTATGGGATGAAAATATGAAGGCCCAGTAAACTATTATGCATTTAACTTCAGAAGATTGATCTTCATTATGCTAAAAATTTATTTTCTGCTCTTGTGCAGGCGTGTAAATTGATTACTATAAATTACCAAAGAGCCTAAAAATCATAATGTGAATTTTATATCCAGAATTAAAAAAAGAAATGAATCGATAACGGACTATTTAATCTGCGGTCCACACTCACCGCACCGAACAAATGATGGTCAGGTTATTTCCATAATCCGGTAATTTCTTTCCGGTAAATCAGAAAGCGTGCTGAATTTTCAGGAGTCATCAATGTCGACGCTTAGACCTAAATAAGTGTAGCTGTTTACGATTTATCAAAGACCATGAATTCCATAACCCCTCAGATACATATAAAAAGACGAAAAAATACTTTTTACAATATATAAATAATGGAATATTATAATTGAATATTATATACTTTATATAATACATCTATAATACTCATAAAAGATGGCCTCCTTACTATTCAAGGAGTATCACTTCAAAAAAAAATTATAGTTAAACTGTGTGTTCGTAAGTATATTTTATTTTAATTCTTATAATAATCAATTTTGTAACGTGACTAATAGTTCTCTGACGTCCAGCCAACTGAATATGAAATTATATCATCCTCATACATTTACATGGCGCGGTGCTCAATTCACGTCAAGTTCTCGGACAATCTTCGGAAAAAGGCATCGGTTATTCGACCTCAGCTGATGATTATGAGAGCACTCATTAAAACGTCCATATAATGGCTGCGCTCATCCATCAGAATTCGTGAATGCAGAGCACAATCCATCTTTACGAGTGGCCGACTGACTTGACAGTATGAATAATTTAAAGGGGGAAAAAACCACTTATCCGTGCTTTTATTCTAGTGCGTTGTGCAACACACTTTGCAGAAGGAAAAAAATAAGTTTTCTAAGCCTTACTACAATAAAATCATCTGTTTTCAATATATATAAGTAAACAAAAACATCTTCAGGGACACTATTATGTAAAAATGGATTTAGTTTTTTAAATTATTATTGTAAGTGGGACACTATTGAATTACAATTCACCACAAAATCCCTCATCAAGGAAAGAAAATCCATATAAAAATATGTAAAAATATACTACTGCGCCCAAAAAGTAAGACCAACTTTTTAACTCTTTATTTAATATTCCAAATTTATTTCGCCGCCTTCAAAGTAATCCCCTCCGGACACAGTGCACTTATGCCAACGTTTTTTCCAATCCTCAATGCACGCTAAAAAGTAATCGGCAGGGATCGCCTTCAAAGCGCGGTGAATCTCTTCAATCGACTCAAAACGGTGTCCCCGGAGTGGTCTTTTGGGGTTAGGGAATAGCCAGAAGTTGCACGGTGTGAATACTGTGGTTGTGGAACTATACGGATTTCATTTTTGGCGAAAAGGTCACGAAGAATCAATGCAGTGTGAGCTGGCGCATTCAGATTTTTCCGTACCAATCGAGATTTGACGTGTTTGAGGCCCAAAATGGAATTGAACAATCCTTTAGAAATTCCAATATCATCATCCAGGTCTTTAATTATAAATCAACGGTTTTCCAGCACCAAATCTTTAATTTTTCGGACTTGAGCTACGTCGGTTGAGGTGGAGGGTCGACCAGAGGGCTCTTCGTCTTTAACGCGTTCTCTGCCTTCTTTTTGAACTGTTTATACCACTTGTAAACATTTCTTTGCGATATAGTTTGCACACCGAATGCCTTCTAGAGCCTTCTATACGCAAACGAAATTTAACGCCAGTTCTTTGCTGAATTAATTCAGACGTTGCAAAAATCGCCGGAATCACTTTCAGCGTCTCACAAAGCCAAGCGTAACTCAAACACTAATGAATATTTTGAAGTCAAATTCGCACAGATATCAAGGACAGTGCGAGAAATCTGAAAAAGAAAAAGAATTTAAATTCCATAAGCACCTTGAATTTTAAATTAAAAATGGGTCTTACTTTTTTGGACACAGTAATATATATTTATAGTTAAACTGTGTTAGTAAATTTATTTTATTTTTAATTCTTCTAATACTCAAATTTGTAGCGTGACTAATAGTTCTCATGACGTCCAGCCTATTGAAGATGAAATTTCATCGTCCTCATACATTTACATGGCGCGGTGCTCAATTCACGTCAAGTTCTCTGTCAATCTTCGGAATAAGGCATCAGTTATTCGACCTCAGTAGATGATTATGATGAGAGCACTCATTAAAACGTCGATCTCCATGAGAATTCGTGAATGCAGAGCACAATCCATCTTTACGAGTGGATGACTGGCTTGACAGCATGAATATTTAGAGGGAGAAAAAAGCAATTATCCGTGGCTTTTATTCTAGTGCGTTATGCAACACACTTTCGAGGGAGAAAAAAAAGTTCTTTACATCTTACTACAATGAAATTCTCTTTTTTCATTCTATATAAATAAACAACAACCACTTCAGGAACGCTATTATATAAGGTTGGAATTAGTTTTTTTCTAATATTAAAATAATTATTATAAGTGGAAAAGGTCTATTCAAGTACAATTTACTACAAAATCCCTCATCAAGGGAAGCGAAAAAAAAATCTTGCATGTATGAATATAAATATTATTTTGTTCTGAGTCCCAGCGGTATCATGGATTTTTGTAGTGTTCAGAACTAACTTTAAATCGTTGATCCCAGTTTATTATAGCTGTAAAGCGTTGGGCAGACAATCCTACCCTGTACAAAGAAAAACATCTCTCGTCTCGAAATCTGCCAGCAGGCAGACGGCCTTAGCCCACCATGGGGTTGTTGTGTCAATGATGAATTTTTTCTAAGGTTTTTAATGTTTTAAAGTTGTCTTTAAGGTCCACCACTCCACTGTGTTGTTTGTAGTTATTGTTGAGCTATTTAGTAGTAACTAGCCACGTTCATAAGTTATATAGGCATTAATAGCCCATTTTTCCCATTTTCAGTGGATTTATAGGGTCTTAAAATGGAGCTAACTATAAAACATTTGAAAATGTATGTATTTTATGGCTTTGTTATGCAAACTAAAAGCACATTTTCTAAAAGATACCTTTTCCATTCTCATTCTTGATTTTTACTTGTGCTATACATATATATATATAATGCAGCATAATAACTTCAAGAATATAACTTCAGAACTTATATAACTTCAAGAATTTAAATGTTCGTTGTTAAAGCTGTACTCAGAATTTTATAGTTAAATTCTTTTGGGTATTACGTACTTTCTCGACAACTTGTTTCACAACCAGTTATTCAATATTTTGCAAAATCTTTTTTATTTTTTTTTTTTTTGATTTGCTAATGCAATCGAAAAAATCGTTCACCCTTTTCATATATGTCTAAATTATTTTCAACTTGACTGTTGAAGCTTATGCGCCCTTCAGATCTTGAAAAATTCGTTTCTTTTCGCTTTTGATGGAATCTGAATTTGATCCGAGTTCAGGGTTTACTATAGCAATTGTTTTTTTTTTTTTTAGATTTGATTGTATTTCTTTTAAACACATGCTAATTTGCTTGTAGCGAATATTAATCTCACTATTATTACGCAGGGGTAGGTATCATATCCTCAAGCTACACGTACCTCTTGGGTAGTGCTGAATGAGTAACAGCGGTGCAGCACTTGTTTATGGCATATAGATTAACTGTCTCTGTTATTGCTTGCTGCATTAGAACAACACTAGCGACTTTGTTCTAGACACTGTTTCAAAAACGAGGAGACTCTATATGTTTGGGCTGTTCAGCGTCTTTTCTCTTGAGTCGGTTACCTGGTGGATGTTTTTCGGGTTTTATATTATAAGATGCGCAAATATGGAGTTGTTCCCCCTAAAAGTTCATTTAGAAGTCACTGACCTTCTTCTTCAACATCATGGAATCAAGTCAATCTTCTACCTAGGAGTACTCCTTCACAACAGAAGCTGCCCCCTTTCTTCCATCCATTGATCCTATGAGACTTCTCATAGGATGTCTGACCCAAGCTGCAGGACACTGAGCTGGTGTCACACAAAACTATCATCACGATGTTAATTAATTTCTTTTGTTTTGCATTCTTTCTAGACAACTTGTTTCACAACTTGTTATTCAATATTTCGTAAAAACATTTTTTTTATATCTACTAATACAGTTATAACCGTTCACCCTTTTCATAGTCGTGTCAATTATTTTCAGTTTCGTGACTGTAGCTTATAGAATATAAGCAGAATTTGAAAAATTCTGGTTTTTTTTTCGCTTTTTAGGAGTCTGAATTCTACCCAACTTCAGGCTTTATAATAGCGAATGTTATAGGGCTCTTGTTTTTAGATTTAATTGTATTTCTCTTAAACACATGATAATTTTATAGCGAATATTAATCTGGGTATTGTTATGCAAAGTGATAGTGCTTCTAATTTATATCTTGTCAGTGTCCTCTTGAATATTATACTCACACGTTACTTTCTTACATAATACAACTAAATTATATAATTACATTATTTTACAAAAACACACCTGTGCATATTACGTTATATATACGTGTGTATGTGTGTATATGTATGTGTTTGTGCATGCGTTTGCGCGTGTGTATGTGTGTGTGTGAGAAACAGAGAGAGAGAGAGAGTTTGCAATTGAATCAAATTTTGAATCAATCAATGAATTCATATCAATTGAATGAATAAATGAATTGAATAGAAATGAATGAATTGAAAAGTAGATAAAGAGATAAAGGATAAAATAACCAATATTTAAACAAATGTTAATTAATATCGTATCATGCCCTGGTTTATATAGAATAATCTTTCAAACATGACCATTTATTTGTAATTAAAAATGTAATTTTAAAAATTGTTAAACGTTTTTTTTTTTAATAATTACATTGTATTTATTTGTAAATTTATGAATAAAAACTTGAAAATATAAAGTTGAAATGTTACTAATTTATTTTATAAAGTCAAAAACTATATGGTTAGAAATATAGAAAAAGTGTACCTATATATCTGTATTATTTGATTAAATACGATAGTTAAAAAGGCCACTTATTAATTAACCCGATATGAAAATTTTCAAAAGTTTTCAAAATGTTATGATACTAATTAAGCACCTTAAGTAATGAATTAACCCAAATTTTCACGATACATTAGACTTAAAATTAACGTAAGCATACTTTTGATGATTTGACTAATTGGATGCGCTAATAATAGAGAATAATAGATCAAAAGCAAAAGATAATTTTAATATACTTAATAATAATACAATGAATAATTATACTAGCCTAGAAATGTTGTTGTGCATCATTTAAATTTAGTTTACAGTAAATTACTGATAATTAAATACTTATTCTTTAGTAATGATTTGGTATTACGTATAATGCTTGTGTAACAAGATCTAATGTTGAGCTTCATATCAGAGTATCAGTTATACCAAAGAATATTAGCATGTAAGATGGAGTTTATAATTGATGAATTTGGAATTGATTGAATGTTCCTTTTAAACATTCAAAGAGATTTTTGTTAGAATAATTGAATAAATTTATTGATTGCATTCTGTTCTCGTCAATAGCACTCACACACGTTCTCTAGTAATGGACTGTATGTTTAATCACAATCACACACTAAATAATGATCCACACTTATTAAAAACTGAATAGGAACATTTATTTACACGACAGTCATAGCCACTCGCAGCCGTGCTGTTCTCTCTTGCCGATCTGGCATTACACTCCACAGACTCGGACTTATGCGCACGCAGGCGTATGTGTACACATACACTTTTTTCGCCGCTAGGGGTATCCTTGCGCGTAGGCGCGAAAACATTCCAATTTTTTTCATATCTGAAATAAATTCGAAAATAAGTTTTATTTCTTTAAATGCCTAATTAATTTTTCTTATTAGTAATTTAAATCGGCTTAAAACACATAATGTTTGATGTCATATATAAGGTTTAAAAATATAAAATGACAAAGAAATAAAAACAATAATATTAAAAATTAACTCTGTCACAGTCCAAGTATTTTAAATAATAGCATAAGCCCATAATAGCCTATCCTTAAACATTAGTAAGACATTTCTTCAAATTTTGGGATGCTTACATTTCATCCCCATGTCTTATAATGAAACATTCTATGAAATCCTTTAATGTGTATCGTGCAGGTAGGGCAACCAGATTGTAACTGGGTGTGTTTGGGTTGAGATACTTGAGGCACAGGTTGGAGAACTCACAGCCTTATTAAAAGACGCACAAACACTCCACACACATGCAATTAGAGACATATAATATGTAACACATTTAAGGACAGATTCGATATTTAATTATAGCAAGGGCTGCTCCGCCGCTACTAATTTAGCACTACCCAGGGGACACGTGTAGGTTGAAGATATGCTACGGAGGCGAGTAACACTACCCCCACAACGCTCTACCTATTAGAACTGAACATACGGTTTAAAGGGGATTTCCAAACACTACAAGCATCCACCTGGACTCGAACCTGAAACCTGGGTCATAGCACTACCCACTCGGCTATCAGACCTCCATGCATTATATTAAGATTGCTAATTGTTCATTTTGTGAGCATTGCGTGGAATTCGAATATTTCTGGAAAACCTTCTTAATCATTTCAAACAAGTTTGACCACTACTATACATATGCATTAGCTTTACAGTTTTACAAAATCCATGTCTAATTAATATGTATTGGTATCAATTTGGAACAAATAAATTTCAATATTTTTAATTAATTTTTAAAAATCAGATAAGTGAACTCTACAACAAACAGCAACATTTATTTGGATTTCCATAATGACGCTGTATTTATTTGATATTTAAATTATCATATCCACTTTATGACTCAACAGATTGGACTATTAAATAGGAGCCTATAACTTTAGTTTTAATTAATATGTATCGATATCAATTTTAAATTAATAAATGAACAATTTTTAATTGATTTTTAAAAATCAGATAAATGAACTCTATAGCAAACAGTAACATTTATTTGAATCACTATAATGATTCTGTATTTAACTAATATGTAAACTATCATATTCACTATATGAGTTAACAGATTGAACTATTAGATAGGACCCCATGACTTTAGTTTTAATTAATATTTATAGATATCAATTTTAAACTTATGAATTCAATATTCTTAATTCATTTTTAAAAATCACATAAATTAGCTAGTACAGCTAACAGTAACATTTATTTGAAACACCAATATGATGCTGTATTTAATTGATATGTAAACTATCATATCCACTTTATGACTTAACAGATTGAACTATTAAATAGGAACCTAGCGACTTCAGTCTCCCCAAACCACTCTATTCTTAGTATGCAAGACATATTCAATTCATCTCGGTACATCTTCCAAATTTCCTACTCTATCTCAGAGGAAATCATTACATTTATTTAAGTGCCCCCAGAACAGTTACCATTGATTAACAACGTGTATTATGGTTTCAATGAATGGCCAATCTGATTGTCCATGATTTAGCACTTATCGATCCTCATATGAATCCAAGGGTTATGGGCATGGGCTGTGTTGGCCCATCATTACCAGTTGGCTTCCGATTTCGTCATCTCCGGTTCATCCATCAGAGGAATACAAGGACAAAGCTTCAAATAAGGCTCTAATGATGTCCTCTGTAATTTCTGGACGCCTCATTAATTGGAGCCTCCCTGGCTTAAACACCAATCAGTTTTGACTCTGAGGGTGTCGGCGTCATTATCGTTCGACCCATTATCTTGGACATAGATATAGCCTCTTTTTTGTAAGTTAAAAAATGAATCAACTTTTTTTTTTATTTATGTAATGAAAAAAGGATTCTGTCCAAGTTGTTGTTGTGCTGAAGATCTTTTTAATTAAATTTTCTGAAAGAGTGATCTCTAATGATGTCATTACTCATCATTAGAGATCACATTTTCGCATCACGTATAAAAAAAAAAGTTTATCTGCTTAAAGTATTGTTTTTCTTTAGTATATACCTAGAAGACAAATACATATATATGAGTTATAAGAGCAAAAATAAATAAATAAACAATGAAAGAATATTATATTTAACTTATTATTTTTAATTTATATCGTAAATGAATTTTTGTGCACGGTTTGGGCTAATATGACCGGGACCTACAGTTTAACGGGGATTTCGAACCACTAACAAACATCTATGCCGCCACAAGGATTCGAACCTGAAGCCTTTGGTTCCAAAGGCCAGAGCGCTAGCCAATTGGCCACCAGGCCGCCTTTTGTTATCTGAAATCTATACCATTCACTTTGGTGCCAAAAATAATAAAAAAAAAAAAATTAATAAAATGATAATGTCAACATCAACGTTATTCTTCATCTTCATTAGCACAACAGCCCCTTGGTGGGCCAAAGCTGCTACTGGCAGATATCGAGACAGGAAATGGTTTTTTGAACGTGTAGAGCGAATAGCCCTAACCCCAACAGTCATATTAGACCATGACATATTGCTTAAAGTGTATTTTGAACCACTAGAAACATTTATGTCACCTCCGAGACTCGAACCCGAAACCTGTGACATTGAGCGCTAGAGCTCTAGAAGCTAGGATATCAGGCTCAACGTTATTATAAAGTTGAAATAGATGTGTGTTTATAATTATCTTTCGGATTTTTTTTAAATTAAATGCTCTTTGTTTATTTATTTATTTTCTTCGAATTATTTATTTATTTATATCGAATCTTATGTACTTGTCATGTATAGAGATAAAAATTGCAAGAAAATTCATTGTTAAAGTGTTAAGTTTTGATGTCATTAAAATAAATAAATAATTGCTGAAAGAACTTATCTTATTTTTTTTAATTTGCAGCTTAAATAAATCTTTTTTCTCACTCATCTGAGATCTACAAATATGTCTTTGAATGCATTAAAGGAAAAAACAATAATGTCAACTTCAACATTATCACGAAGCTGAAATAGATGTGTTTTTTTGTAACTGTAAAAGTTTAAGATATTTTTTAAATTTAAATGCTCATTATTTATTTATTTTTCTTTAACCGTTTGTTTTGAATACAAAATACTTCTGATGCTTAAAGATAAAAAATTTAAGATAAGTCATTGTCACCATGCTAAGTTTTGATATTATTAAAAAAACAAAATTCAATTATTTTTAGCTTTTACTTTTTTTTCTGATCGCATTGAATAAATCATTTCATGTGGTTTTGACTTTGTAAAAAAAAAAAAAAAATACATTGAATACATAAAAATAATGATACGGAAAATACAAGAAGGATGAAATTTTACCCAAGTGTTAGAATAAAGGAATTTGATTCATCAAAATAATTACATAGAATTATTAATAAGTGATTTCTGTGAGATGCTATACCAGGGGTGGCCCACCTTGAACATTTTTCCTGCCCATGAGACTTATCCCACTTGTACAAAATACATTTATTTTATAATGCCCAAAATAGTGAAAACCAATGTATTAAAAAAGCACATTGTGTGTGCATCCATATATTCATAAAGTAAATGTCGAAATTATGAGAAAAAATTAATTTTGATTTTAAAATAATATTCCTGCTAATATATGACAGATATTGCCTGTTTTATTTATGAGTTTACAGTTATGAGTTCGCAGAATGTAAGTGACCTCAGTGACGCAGTGACCATCCCTCGATAAGCGAAGTTGATTGTTGATAGCAGAGCAAACTAGGCTGTTAATTCAAATTTTTAGCTCTTTTGGTTCCATTTACACCTGCGAATCGTTTTTTTTTTTTTCGAAAATGAAATTCATCCAACACAAAACACGCTCAAACATAACGGACGCTAACCTGTAACACCCATTTCGAGGTTCAAATATCCAAATTGAGATGGCTTTGCAAAGGCTAAGTGAAAGAGAGAGAAACACATATCGCACTAGTAAAATAAATATTTTTTAATGATTTCATTTTTCTTATTTCGTTTATATATTTCATATTTAGTGATGTATATTTCTTTACACTGGGCCTTTAGTATCATTATTATTATATTATCTATGTTTACATGTAAAAATGATAGTAAACACAATAATAATAACTCATTATGCTTCAATTTTTCACCCCAAAAAATGTCTGTAGTAGGTCTAAATCTAATAGGGGGATATATAATTTTATATGTTGCAGTTATGATGCCTTTCCAAAGTGACTTGAAATCATTTGGGTTGGCCAGCCTCGTTGTATACTGTGAACATCTTTTCGCTTTAAATATTTTTAAACCGGTAAATTACAGCGAGGTCAAATTTCCCAGCATTTGAATTCAAAAACAACCTTTTCTTTCTTACTTACTCTGAAATTTATGCTGCTTTTTTTCATCTTTAATTAACTTCATTATTGAATTTCTTTTTATTTTTATATATTTTTTATTTTAATTTACTTTTATCGTCAGAATTGATGTAAAGCATGTTCGAGAAGTAAATTGAGAAAATATATTTCGCAGAAATTCTGAAAGGAATAATTAAGCCACGGACTTTGATTTCATTAGCTAAATGAACCAGCTTAATGGACCATTAACGTAATGAATTCTCCCAAAATGGATAAATTGATCGATTAGAGAAATGAACACTTTGAATCTTACAGACAAAGAGAAAATTTAGAAGACAAAATAAGACAAAAGATTCTCAAAATACAAATACCATTTTTAGCTGATACGAAAATTTGCTTTACATAAATTGAAAATTTAGTTGAATCACGAAATTTAAATAAATTTAAATTTTGAATTTAAATAACTAAATAGTAATTTTAACAATAACTTGTTTTTAATGTTAAAATTATATGCTGATTTCTTCATGCCGTACACACTTTGAATTTAGTCGTATGGGTGTGCTTGCTTTCTAATGCAGCTGGCAAATACTTAGACAGTTATCTTTATGTCATAAGCAAGAGCTGCACCGCTATTACTCATTTAGCACTACTCAGCTGTCACGTATAGTTTCAAGATACGCTACGGAAGCGAGTAACACTAAACCCGCAACGCTCTATGATCCTATTAGGCCGGGACCTACTGTTTAAAAAGGATTCCGAACAACTACATCCATGGTAGGGTACTTCGTCGGGACTCGAACCCGAAACCTGTTGTACCGAGTGCCAGAGCGCTAGCCACTCTGCGATCAGGCCCCAGTCGTACAGTAGGCTGTCAGAAACGAAGAGATACGGCGACGCTTGTGACAATTTGTCCATTGACTTTACACAACTATAACGGCCAATTACTCAAAAAAGTGCTTATTTCATTGATAGTCGGTAGAATTTTTGTTACTCCTATAAGAGGAGCTCGAACTATAATTAGATATAGCTTCTGCCTTTTTATTGCCCCAACAGCGCCATAGTAGGTCAAAACATTCTGCCTGCTAACAGATTCCGAGAAAGGATGTATTATTTTGTCGTCATAGAATTTTCTGTCCTACGCTCAATGATCTACAATCATATTAGACTGGTACCTACGAAAGGTGGACCCTTTAAAGTGGAGATATAGCATATACATATATATATATATATATATATATATATATATTCTAATGCAGCTGGTAAACACTTAGACAGCTTGGTCTTGAATGCCTTAAGGCAAGTGCTACACAGACGTTACTCACTTTGCATTACCCAGGGGGCGCGTGTAACTTGAAGATAAGCCACGGACGCGGAATAACAATGCCCCCGCAACTCTCAACGATCCTATTAGGACATGGGCGTACGGTTTAAAGTGGATTCCGAATCATTACAAACATCTATGGCACCACCGGGACTCGAACCCGAAACCCGTAGTACGGACCGCCAGAGCGGTAGCCACTCGGCCATTCAGGCCCCATATATATATATATATATAATTAAATAATATATGTCTATAATATATGTATTATAATTAAAGTCCTACATTCAAAATGTTCTCAAAAATGATCCACTCTTAACAATGAGTTCAAATTTGAACTGAAGATACTTGAAGAAGGAGGAAGCGGTTCCACCGATTTTTCTCATCCTATTTGGTATGACCCATGATTTGACCGGATGGTCTTTCCACTAACAATGTTACAACTGTCGAATGACTTTAAAGTCATTTTTTACGTCAAAACACCGAAACAATCAAGCACATTGAACACTACAGTTGATTTAATGTGCTACTCATGCCAAATACGTTTCATTTCGATTCAAAATTGACAAGCAGCCGAATTCACTTTCTCTGTGGCACTTACAGCGCCATCTCTCAATACGCTTTGGAAATTTTTTCTGATGCCTTACATTTTGCCCCTTCTTCAAGTATCTTCAATTCTAATTAAAATTTATTTTGTGAAAAGTGTTTTTTTTTTTTTTTTTTTTTTTTTTTTTTTTTTTAAACAGAATTTGTAAAGTTTGACTTTAATCATAATCACCTTGCATATAAATATAGTGCAGATTAGTAAAAAAGTTACTTTAAAACAAAACCATAGACACCGACATAAAGCCCACTCATATGGGTATATAAGAATTCATAAAATCATATTAATGTATAAAAATCATTATTTTCAGTCAGGTCCACAACAAGGGACAATTTTGTTTTCCATTTAAACAAATAGGAATGCCAAACATGCCAAAAAAAAAAAAAAAAGAAACCTCATTGGAAAAGAATGAGTACATACCGATACAGATAGGTTTGTTTATTCGTAAAATCTAAAGAATATGAAATGAATCTATTCATATGCGCTTTGTTTATAGCGTATTTAAATAATTCATTATTCGTAGCGGATTGTACCAATGATTTTAAAATCGACCCTACTTTATCATATATCATCTGCAAACATGAGGGCAATTCCCGCACTACATGGAATGCATATTTTTAAATCCATTTTCTGAAATGTTTACCTTTTAGTGACAGAGATTGATAAAAATTTCAAAATATACCTACATTCATTTTCTTAGATTCTAGAAAGCATTTTTGAAATAGATCCTCAAATCATGGTTTATAAATTTTAAGCGATAAATTTTTATGCTCAGATTTATTTCACCTTCAGTTATATACAAGAAAATAAGCGCTTTAAGGTATATTTGTAAAGTTGTAGTGCGAATTATTATCGAAATTATATTTCAGTTTACTAATCTACTATGATTTTCTGAAAAATAATTTGATTTTAATTCTGTGCTTTACAATTTTTTTAGTTGAAATCTTACCCTGAATGCGTAAAATGGTAG
The DNA here is from genome assembly GCA_021605075.1 of Caerostris darwini. Taxonomy (NCBI): domain Eukaryota; kingdom Metazoa; phylum Arthropoda; class Arachnida; order Araneae; family Araneidae; genus Caerostris; species Caerostris darwini. The sequence goes on along the minus strand of BPLQ01007952.1, from coordinate 32,776 downwards.
TTCTTTGGAAAAAGAAAACATGAAACAAGATCAAAGAGTTAAAATATCAACAAGTCTGAGGAATTCAATTGATAACGGTTTCTTATTTACAAAGATGGTAATTGGTTTCACAAACATTTTATCAAAAATTTTATTAATTATTATTTTCAAAGTAAATATAAAAGTTTTCAGTACAAACCATTACTGAATTCTAGTCCAGCTCTACAAATCTACTATAATTCTGTGAAAAATAATTTGATTTTAATTGAGTGCTTTGCTATTTTTCTAATTAAAATCTTTCCCTTAATGCGTAAAATAATAGTTCTTTAGAATAACAAAACACAAACAAGATCAAAGTAATAAAATATCATCAAGTTTGATAAATCAAGTTGATATTTCATGTCTTACAAAGATAGTAATTGGTTTCTCAAACATTTTAGAAGAGCTTTTATTACTATTTTTTACTTTAAATATTATTTTTAAGGTATGCATATGAATTTTCATTATTGATGTTTTAGTACAGTTCTATAAATCTGCTATAATCCTATGAAAAATAATTTGATTTTAATAGAGTGCTTTGCTATTTTTCTATTTGAAATCAATCACTTAATGAATAAAATGATGATTCTTTATAATAAGAAAACATAAAGCGCAAAAGTATTAAACTATCTTCAAGTTTGAGGAATTTAGTTGATATCAGTTGTATATTTGACAAAGACGTTAATTGCTTTCTCCAACATTTTAGAAAAGCATTTTAAAAGTTTTATTAATTATTATTTTTAAAGTATGCATATAAATTTTCAGTATCAACCGATATTGAAGATTTAACACAGTTCTACAAATATGCTGCAATCCTATGGAAAATAATTTGATTTTAATAGATTGTGCTTTACTCTTTTTCTATTTGAAATCAATCACTTAATGAATAAAATAATAATTCTTTACAAAAAGATAGCATAAAGATCAAACTGATAAAATATCGCCAAGTTTGAGGAATTTAGTTGATATCGGTTGTATATTTGGCAAAGATGGTAACTGGTTTCTCAAAGATTATAGAAAAGCATTTTAAAAATTTTATTATTTTTATAATAAATAGTTTAGCAATTTTTTATTTTATTTTTTGCTTTCAAATAATTCTGTAATAAATTTGTGTTATTTCTCATACTGTGTTTGATAATTAGGAACATGGAAATAAAAGTTTAAATGTATATAAGTAAATTTTAACTACTATTCTGGATTGTTGGTAAATTTACAGGAAAGAATGTGAAATGCCTTGTTGGTGAAGCACTTAATATTTCAGGAGATAGATCGGACATGAAATTTGCTCGAGGCATTTCAGATTCCAAATTTAAATGGGCACTAACTGAAAACATTGCTATTATTGACGAAAACTAAGTTGATAGAATCCTTCAACTACCAACTGTTATGACAACAAGTAATATAAAAAAAAAAAAAATTAAAGTCAATTCCTACTTATGTCAACAAAGAAAATTTTCATTTTAGTTAGAGAATTTTTTTTCTCCCCTATAAAACTAAAATTAATTAATTAAATTTAATTACTGAATTAATATTTGAAAAAACTGTATTAACATCCAGTATCATCCACTACAAGTTTTAAAAAAAGTATTTGAACTTGAGTGGAGGAATAAAAAGTATTTCATGAACGATTGAAAATGTGAACAAGACATATATAGGGAGAGTGTGAACTAATAGTAGGAATAGAAAAAATGATTGCATTACTAGTTTTGTTTTCACAAATGATTTTAAAGAACTGGCTGAATTCTTGTATTTTAACCACTATGTAAAACAATAAAAAGAAAAATCTTGTTTTGGTGGGTATTTTTTAATGTTGGTTTAAGTCTCCTTTCACTATGTCTCATGTATTCCTCTCATATCAAGACTTCTGCCACATTTTAAAACCAAAGGTTTAAAGGTTTAAAACCAAACCAATTTATTAGACAAAGAGAATGGTTAAAGTGAAAATTATTTCTTCATTTTAGAGAAAAATATCAAATATTTCATTGGAATATTTCAATTTTCTGTAAGAGAGTAAAAACAAATTAAGATGTGGCTCAACTACATCTATATAATTCGTTCTGTAATTAAAAAGGTACATTATTTGTCCTAAAATAAAAATTTAAATGCACAAATCAAAATGCAAAACATAAAGTGAGATGCATTTGAAACTGTATTTTATTAGTAAAAAAAAACATACCATTAATATTTATTTATAGGTTATTCTTTATATATCAAAAAAAATTATTATAAACATATCCGTACAAATGTTTTAGCAATGTAAAAATTCACTATTTTGAATTTTTAGTACAAGACATTTTATATTGTAAAAAGCAAGCCAAAATCTATATACAGTTTGATTCAATTGAATTATATTTGAAATACATCTCTATATTACCATTTAAAAAAATATTTTTTATTTAAATATTCTTACTAATAATATGGGCAAATAAAATAAATATTTACATCATCGGACCTAGGGTAAAGATTATCAATTTAAAGGAGTTAATATATTTTGAAAACATATATTCATTATCATCTGGCCACTGCAAGAGTATCCGCTTCTTTAAGTAATGAACTTTTTTCGGATACTACCAATCATACTGAAAGCTTGCATGTAGAAAAAGTCGGAATGCAACTTTTCTGATGAGACCTTCTAAAGTCAAACGAGGCTTTTGCGTGCTCAGTATTAGAATTCTGACGTGACCAAACTTTCTTCAGTAGGATGATGCCATTTTTAGTATTCTTCTCAATATACTCAGTAATAATGAAAAGAAGTCCAAGATATCTAGTTTTTTACATCATTTCGGGATGAACTCGGTTTATGGAAACGTCTAGGTCTAGTCAAGATTGGTCTTGATTTAAAGTAAATTTTTTTTACTAGTCTGCACGAAAGATAATATATATATATATATATATTATTTTTATTAAAAGTAATTTACACTTTTTTTACATAATTTTTCATTTTCTAAAAGGGTATAAATAATGGCTTAATTTAAGAAAAATATTATTTATATGTTAAAATGACTGATTGCATTTGATACGATGGATCTATGATTGTTAACATTTTATTTTTTTATATTTTTATTTAATTTTTATTTTAATATTTATTTTTTTATTTAATATTTTTTTTAAAAAAATTTTATATTTAAAATATGATGTTTTGTTTTTTATTTATTAAATATGATGTATAGCTCTTTTTATTTATTTTTAAATGTAATTTTTTATATAATTATATTTTATTTTTTAATCTATATACATTTCGATTGAATATACACGAAGTATCTGCTTCAGACAATATATATATATATACATACAAATGCATATATAATATATGTATACATAAAAAAAAAATAATAAATAAAACATTTTTAACAAAAATAAAATAAAATAAATTATTTTTAAATTTTCATTTCAGAATTTTTGAATAATTTACCAAACTTTAAAATTGTTGTGGCTTTTATGAATTTTAATGTTTTAATAAAAAAAATGTCAGTAAAATATTTCTTGAAATTGATGTACTATTATTGTTTCTCCAAATTTATATATAGATATTACTTTATCAAAATGATTTACATTATTTTTTCATTTTCTAACACGACATATATTTTTTAATAATTAATTAAATGTATATATATATATTTACATATGTATTATAAAATATTATTTGAGTAAAAATTTAAGTAGAATTTTTCAGTAATTTTCTAGATTTTTAAATTGTTGTTGCTTTTATGAATTTTATTAAAAAATACTGTCAGTGAAAATTTCTCACTTGAAAATGAAGTTCCTTAATTATCCAAATGTATCCATGTATTTACATCTATCTATTTATGTATGTATATAAACTATTTATTTAAATTTTTAATTTTACTTCCATGTTCATAATCATCAATCACAGAATGAGAAATAACACAGATTTATTACAAAATTATTTGAAAGCAAACAATAAAATAAAAAATTGCTAAAACTAATAATTACTTAAAATAAAAATAATAAAATTTTTAAAATGCTTTTCTATAACCTTTGAGAATCCAATTAACGACTTTGCCAAGTATACAACTGATATCAACTAAATTTCTCAAACTGCACAATATTTCAATACTTCGCTCTTTTTTTATGTTTCCTTATTTTAAAGAATTATCATTTTATGCATTAAGTGACTGATTTCAAAGAGAAAAAGAGTAAAGCACTCTATTGAAATCAAGTTATTTTCCATAGGATTGTAGCAGATTGTGAAACTGCTCTAAAACTTCAATAATGGTAAGTACTGAAAACTCATATGCATACTTTAAAAATAATAATCAATAAAGTTTTTAATATGCTGTTCTAAAATGTTTGAGAAACCAATTACCGTCTTCGCTTAACATGCGATATCAACTTAATTCCTCAAACTTGTTGGTATTTTAACACCTGTGATATTGTTTTATGTTTTGTTGTTCCAAAGAACTATCATTTTACGCATTAAGAGAAAGATTTCAACTAGAAAAATCTAAAGCACTCAATTAAAATTAAATTATTTTTCACAGAATTGTAGTAGATTTGCATAGATGAACTAGAATTCAGTAATGGTTTGTACTGAAAACTTATATGTTTACCTTAAAAATAATAATTAATTAATAAAATTTTTAATATGCGTTTCTAAAATATTTGAGAAACCAATTACCATCTTTGGCAAACATGCTATATCAAATTAATTCTTCGAACTTGTTGATATTTTAATACTTTGATCTTGTTTCATGTTCTGTTATACTAACGAACTATCATTTTAAGTATTAAGGGAAAGATTTCGATTAGAAAACTGTAAAGCACTCAATTAAAATTAAATTATTTTTTAGAGAATCATAGTGGATTTGTAAAATGGGAATAGAATTTCGATAATAGTTTGTTCTATAAATGTACATGTATATCTTAAAACGCTAATTTTCTTGTATATACTACTGTGTCCAAAAATTTAGAGCAGTTTTCAATTTAAATTTCCCGGGCATATGGTATTTCAATTTTGTTTTCTTTTTTAGATTACTGGCACTGCCTTTGAGATCTGTGTGAAATTTGATGTCAAAATATTCATTAGTGTTTGACTTACGCTTGGTTTTGTGAGACGCTCAAACAGATTCCGGCGATTTTTGTAATGTCTCTTCAGTCGATTCAAAACTTTGTTCCCGGAGAGGTCTTTCGAGTTTAGGGAATAGCCAGAAGTAGCACGATGCTAAATCATGTGAATACGGTGGTTGTGGAACGATACGAAAAATCAATGCAGTGTGAGCTGGCGCATCCAGTGTTTTCGGTAGCAATCAAGATTTGACGCGTTAGAGGCCCAAAACACCTTTTAAAATGGAATTTTGAAATTCCAACATCATCAGCAAGGTCCCTAATTGTAAATCGAGGGTTTGCAAGCACCAAATATTTATTTTTTTGGACGTGAGCTTCGCCGGTTGAGGTCAGTGTTTGACCATAGGGCTCTTCGTCTTCAATGCTTTCTCTGCCTTCTTTGAACTGTTATACCACTTCTAAACATTTCTTTCCGATATAGGAATGCTCAGCGAATGCCTTCGGCATCAGTTTATACGTTTCTGCAAACAAAATTTTAAGCAAGTTCTTTGCTCAATTTATTCAGACAGTTAAAAAGTCGCCGGAACCAGTTTTAGCGTCTGACAAAGCCCAGCGTAACTGAAACACTAATGAATATTTTGACGTAAGATTTCACACAGATGTGAAGGACAGTGCCAACAACCTAAAAAAGAAAACAAAATTGAAATACCATATGCCCGGGAAATTTAAATTGAAAACTGATCTTACTTTTTGGACACGGTAGTGGAAGCTGAAGCCGAAATAAATTTAGGCATAAAAACTTATCGTTTAAAATTTATAAGCCGTGATTTGAGTATCTATTTTAAAAATGTTTCGGAAAATGTAAAAAAAAAATATGAATGTGGGTTTGTTTTGAAACTTTTATCAATCACTGTCACTAAAAGGTATACATTTTACAAAATGGATTTAAAAATATGCATTCCATGTAGTGCGGGAATTGCCGTCATGGTTACAGATGATATATGGAAAAGTAGGATCGATTTTAAAATCATTGGTAGAATCTGCTACAAATAATGAATTATTTAAATGCGCTGTAAACAAAACGCATATGAATAAATTTATTTCATATTCTTTAGATATTACGAATAAACAAACCTATCTGTATCGGTATGTACTCATTCTTTTCCAATGAGGTTTCTGTTTTTTTGCATGCATGCATGCATTTATCTTAAAATATTTGTTTATTTACAGCAATGTGCATTGTTGTTTAACAAAGAATTATAATTATTTTAAATGGAAAACCAAATTGTACATTGTTGTGGACTTGAAATTCTGAAAATAATGGTTTATTATGCATTAATATGATTTTATGAATATACCCATATGAGTGGGATTTATGTAGACGTCTATGTTTTTGATTTAAAGTAAATTTTTCTGCGAATCTGCAATATATAGGGTGATTATAATTCAAGTCCCACTTTCAAAATGCTGTAAAACAAGAACCACTCGTCATAATAAATTCAAATTTGAACTGAAGATACTTGAAGAAGAGGGAAACGGTATCAAAAAAAAGTTCCATAAAACTCACTCCAGAATATTTAAGTAAATATTGATCTTTGCACTTTTAAAAGGTTACGAATATATGTGATTTATTTTCATTATGAAATAATTAAACGAATAATTGATTTTTGTAGTAAAATAAATGCATAATACCCTAATCGTGATCTGAATTATCTGTAAATTCTTTTTTTATTTATTGAACTTAATAAATAATTCTTATGCAGCACAAATTATCATGCGATCATTACAGAAGTAAGAGACACACAAATGAATAACAAAATTTTAAAAACATTATAGAAATGATATATTTAAAATAATTAATAATAAATAATTAATAATACATAATAATAAACAAATAATAATACATAAAAATTTAAAATAAATAACAGAGAAATATGATAAAAATGGATGAAGGAAAAGAAGGATTTAGGCAGCACTACATCCAGGGTCGAATGTAGATGAAAAGAGGCCCTAGGCTATTCCGCTTATGAGGCGCTTTAACCTCCCATTTTTAAGTTTGTAAATTACACGAGAGATAATAAAATACACCATTACTGTGATATATACCAATGAGTCAAATGAAACATGTTGTGATGGGAACTAATCTTTATAAAAAATGTGACACAAAAAAAAGTCGAGAACACTTATTTGGACATTTATTATCAGCACCCTATAGAGTACTTGTGACATTAACTAATCAAACATAACACACAACATTTAAAAAGAAACAAAGTTCAATTAATAAAATTCTTTGACTACGAAAATAAAATATGCAATAAAAATTATCCTATTTTCTATCAAATTAAATAAAATATATTCAATACATTGAAGATTAAAGCAAATTCAATTCAGATAAATTTATTGTATAAGGCATGTCAATATTTAAGTAGCAATCAGTGAACGTATGAGCTATACTTTGGTGCAATCTAGTATATACCAGCGAACAGACCCAATGAGCCGAACGCGTTGATCTTAACCAATACATTTTTATGTTTGTTTATGAGTCATATGTGTAGAATTTCTCCTTATTTTCGATTCAGGGTTTTAGTGTTTACTATTTTTTGAATTGTGTCATTCTAATTTTGCTAACAATTTGAATGTAGACCCTTCCTGATCTTGAGGCCCTAGGCTGAAGCCTAGTTAGCCTATAGGAAAATCCGGCCCTGATTACATCAATAATGTATAAATTTTCAAGACGTTTTAAAAACAGGAAGTTAATTGTTGGAATTTGTTAGAAGTTCTAAAGTTTTTTATTAAGAAGTTGATAAAGGTTTGGTGTTTTTGACTCTTTTCGAATGGTAGACTCTTTTCTTACAATTTCCTATCGTGTTCAAGCTGGATGAGGTACTAAAAATATGTTACAATATTCTACACTCCTCCAACATTGCTATTGCAAATTATTGTAATCTTATAAATTGCACAACATATTTGCAAATATTAGTTGACCATACATTACTTACGCTTTAGCTGGATTTAAAATTGTCATATGAAAGTAATTCTGAAATCTATTTGGGAAAAAAAGGATGAGTTCAAAGCCTCTGGGAAATAAGAGGCAAAGTAACACTTCCTGAACCCAAATTTTATGCGCGACTTGTTCCTCAGCTTATTGCTATTATCTATTTTATAATATTTCGATGCATTTATATCCAATTTGGTGACTTCCTTTCGGAAGCCTGTCAGCTTTTTACGCCTGTGAGGCCCCGAGCTAAGGCAAAAGAAACAATTACATTTCGTTCAGAAAAGATATTACAGGAAATATAAACAGTCTAATGGTCATATAAAAGTATTTTCCAGCGATACTACAGAGAATCCGCCAAATTTCATATACTGAATGGAATCCTATTGCACTTTTATCCAGCCTAATGCATAATGCATAATACCTAATGTAGTTATAATAGATGCGAAAATAAAAGTAGTACATTCCTAATAAATTCTTTATTGATGTTGTTCCAATTCATGACCATTTTTATACGTGAATTAGCCAAACCCAATTTTCTTATTTATTTTACAACTATTAGAACTTTTGGGACTCTTTCTAAGAAACTTCTATGCGACTCTTTCTAGAACTTTTGGGACTCCTTTTTCTTTTAGAAGCACATAATAAAAATATATATCCTTAAGATTTGGACAGTAAACTCTAGAACACGGATTACCAACCCAAAGAATCTTGCGGGTCATTTTAGAAATGCATCGTAACTCCGTGGGCCGCATCTAAAATTATATATCCCCATATTAGATTTAGACCCACTAGAGAATTTTTTTGAAGGGAAAAATTTAAGCATAATGAGTTAATATTATAGTGTTTACTATCATTCCTAATTGTCAATATAGATACTGTAATAATGATGATACTAAAGGCGCATTGTAAAGAAATATAGAACACTAAAAATGAAGTATAAAAGTATATATAAATATAAATTAAATAAATAAAATGAAATCTTTAAAAATATTTATTGTACCAGTGCGATATTTTTATCTCCACTCTTTCACTTAGCTTTTGCAAATCGATACGCGCATCATGAGTTCGCAGAATATAATTGAATTATTTTGTGAACTCACAACTGTAAGCTCATAAACAAAACAGGCAATATCTGTCCTATATTCGCAAGAATATTATTTTAAAGTCAAAGTTAATTTTTTCTCATAATTTCAAAAGTTAATTTTTGAATATAGAGATGCACACATAATGTATTTTTTTTTAATATATTGTTTTCACTACTTTGGTCATAACAAAATAAATATCTTTCGTAAAAGTGTGATCAATCTCACGGGCCGGAAAAATTTTCTAGCCTGCGGAAGAGAAAATTGCGGCCCGCGGGTTGGCCAACCCTGCTCCAGAACAATCGCAAAGAAAATCGAATGTACAATATAATAATAATAATTGGAACATAATTCTGATGTGTCTTTTCAAATCAGTTACATAGCAATAGATGCAGTGATACAAAATTAAAGCACTGGTGATTTATGAGTGGAATGTTTCTATTCAAATGATTCCTGTAATTTAGACCATCCCTTAAATAGGAACATCAATCTGCAAAAGGGATTTCCGACATCTACTCTAACCTACACAACCGCAATCCTTCATCATCCAGATTCATAGACCATTTAAACAAGTGAACGTGTTCATTTATATTTCAACGCGACCCAAATTAAAACTTCCTCTTCTCATTTAAGGAGTTTCCAGGGATAACAAATGAGGGGCCCTCTCCCTACGACGTCTTTTGAATGGCTTTGAATAGCAGCCGATTAATTAATCGCCAGGATACTGAAATAAGGGTTTACTGGACATCAGAGGACAGCGGTAAAACTGAGTAATGAATGATGTAGCACTTAACCATGTATAATTACGAATGCATAATATGTATAGTTACTGTCTTTGATTTCCCGATACATTTCATAATGATTTCTTATTTAAAAACATCTTTTACTAATCTGGATTAAAACTGGATTAATCATAATTATTCCTGATGGCCGTGTGGCTAGCGCTGTGGCGCTAGGTACCACACGTTTCGGGTTCCAGTCACGGCGGTATCATGGATGTTTGTAGTGGTTCGGAATCCACTTTAAACCGTAGGTCCCGATCTAATAGAATAGTAGAGCATTGTGGGGGTAGTGTTACTCGCGTCCGTCGTATACCTTCAAACTACACGCGCCTCCTGGGTAATGTTAAATGAGTAATGTGGGTGCAAACCTTGCTTATAAATGGGCTTGATGGCCGAATGGATAGTGGTCTAGCGCTCAAAAGATATTTGTAGTTGTTCAGAATCCACTTTAAACCGTAGCTCCCGGTCTAATAGGATCGTAGAGAGTTGTGCGGTATTGTTACTCCCATCCGTAGTATATCTTCAAGCTACACGTGCTCATTGGGTAGTGCTAAATGATTAAACAAATTAAAATGTCCTCTATTACGATTGTTAATGTGTTTCCATGGACAACAAATGAGAAACTAGCCAAAACTAAGATCATTATTAATTTTACTACTATCAGAAAAACACACTTTTGGAACTTCGTGTACAAATAATTGTTATAAATAATAACTGTAATTGGGTCGTTTATAGATGGTAGAGCATAAAAAATTATATTCAGAAGTGTAATCCCATTCATGAAAACTCTTAAACAATCGTAAAGCCCATCCATATAATAATCAGAACATAATTCTGCTGTATACTTTCAAATCAGTTACATAGCAATAGATTCAGGGATACAAAATTAACGCACTAGTGATTTACGAGTGATAGAATGTTTCTATTCAAATGATTCCTGTAATTTAGACCATTCCTTCAATAGGGACATAAATCTGCAAAAGGGATTTCCGACATCTACTCTACCTACACAACCGCAATCCTTCATCATGCAGATTCATAGACCATTTACACAAGCGAACGTGTTCATTTATATTTCAACACAACCCAAATTAAAACTTCCTCACCTCATTTAAGGAGTTTCCATGGATAACAAATGAGGAGCCCTCTCACTACGACGTCTTTTGAATGGCTTTGAATACCAGCCCATTAATTAATCGCCTGGAGGCTGGAATAAGGGTTTACTGGACATCAGAGGACAGCGGTAAAACTGAGTAATGAATCATGTAGCACTTAACCATGCATATTTCTGGATGCGTTAACATGTATGGTTACTGCATTTGATTTACCGATACAAGTCCTAATGATTTCTTATTAAAAAAAGCTCTTTATGATCTGCATTAAAGCTGGATTAATCATAATCATTGCTTTCATTTTATCGAAATTTACAAAGAATCCTCATGTGTAAACTCATAGAAACATATAATTAAAAAAAATGATAAACTTAAAAAAAAAGAAATTAGAAATAAAATATGAAAAATTAGATAGAAATGATTTAAAAGCGAGTCTGGTTTGCTCTATTATCATCGCTATCGCGTATCTAGCGATGGTCACTGCGTCACTGAGGTCACTTAAAGGGAAACATAGAACATGTTATCTTAGATGTTCAAAGATGCATACGCATCATGAGTTCGCAGAATATAATTTAATTATTCTGCAAATTCATAACTGTATACTCGTAAATAAAACAGGCAATCTGTCATACATTCGGAAGAACATTATTTTAAAATCGAAGTTCCTTTTTTCTCTTAATTTCGGCAGTAAATTTTCGAATAGATGGATGCACACATAATGTATTTTTTTATGCTTTGGTTTTCACTACTTTGACCAATATAAAATAAATATACCTGCACTCTGACCTAAAGTAATAAAAATCAATGTATCTAATATAATCAAAATCTTTTTTTTTTTTTTAACATTAAGTTTTTAAACATTTGGCACAAAATAATATCTTCGCGAAGAAAGACAAAAAAAAATTCAATGGTATGGATGTGGCATAATGAGTTCAAATTTAAGCTGAAAATTCTTGGGGGAAACAGTACGACATCAAAAAAGTTCCAAAGTATATTAATTGATGGCGCTGTAAGAGGCATAAAGAGAGTGAATTCGGCTGCCAATGATATTTTGAATCGAAATGACAACGTATTTGGCATGAGTGGCACATTATACCAACTGTAGTGTTCAATGTGCTTGATTGTTTCGGTTTCTTGAGGAAAAAAATGACTTCCAAGTCAGTCGACAGTTGTGACACTGTGAGTGGAAAGCCTATCCACCACGACAAAATCATACCAAATTGGATGGGAAAAATCGGTGGAACTTTTTTTTGAAATTTTTTTTTCATGCAGTACCGTTTAAACCTTCTTCAAGTATCTTCAGTTGAAATTTGAACTCATTGTGACGAGTGGTTATTTTTTACAGCATACTGAAAGTGGGACTTTAATTATAATTACCCTGTATATCAGAATGCAGAAATGTAGTACAAATTTAATTTTTTTCTAAATCCATAACAAAAAATTTCAGGTCTCAATTCAAGATTATAAAAATAATAATAGTATTGCAGAATTTTATTTTTCCTGAAGAAACAGAAAAACAGTTTTTAGCCAACTATTAAAGGAAAAGCAAATAAATCCGTAAAATCAGAACATCTGATTTGTTACAATATGAATGCCGTTTCCTAAAACTTTGGAAATCTTTCTAGGGATAGGGCTGGATTGAATAATGATCATTCCTGGGGAAAAACCTCTAACAAATGACAGGCTTTTGTTCTCTTGTAGGAAGTTTATCCGCAAGAACAGATTGGGTAGTTGACGCAAATCTGACAGTCTGAATTGTTCCTATCTGTGCTTGTAAACGAAATTCTTACAAACGAAAACAAATAATGGACTGCTTTGGATTTATTTTACCATATTTATTTTTTTTATTTATTTTTCATTTTATTTTTTTTATTTATTTTTATATTACTTTTTTAATTATTTTAACTTTAAATACTATAGTATAATTGTTTTTTATTATATACAAATATTATAATAATTAAAGTCTAATAATAAGATTATAATTAAAATCCCACTTTCTTTTTTTCATCCCATTTACATATATAAATACATATTATACATAAGTGATAATATGTGATGATACCATTATGATACATAATATACATAGTGATAATATATATTATACATAAGTGAGCTTTAACCCCTTACCTGCCGAGGAAAACTTACGAGATGCGCTCCCCAGTGCCACCGTTTTTCATACAGGCGCGCGTAGTTATGCGATGTATTGGAGGAAAAAAAGAGGTGCGTTTTGCAACATAAAACCTTTTTACTTTCACAGAAAAAATAAAAAGGAAAAAAAAACAAAAATTTTAAATTTAAAGTATAGAATAACAGTGTAATAAAACAGATGTTAGAACTTATCTGCTGTGTGATATTTCCTAAAACAAGAATTCTTTATTGTTTCATATGTAAAATATGATAGGAGAAATAACTATTTGTTTAAAATGTCTAAACTTGTTTTTTATAAACCAATTCACATAAACCAAAACCACATTCATTGCATTGATAGCTGGTTTCACGACGAAACGGAAGCAAAAGAAGAATAAAAAAAGCACGACCTACTCAAACAGAAACAGAAGCAAAAACTGCACAGTTATGACTCACCGTTTCAGAAACATCCCCTTTACCAATACCCTATCCCTTTTCTCTGAAATAATAAAATCCGTTTCAAACATTGTCAAGGTCATTCTGTGGCATTCCAAGACCGTGGGAGCAGTTTTCTTTATAGCAGCGCAATACAAAGGATCGTACTTCGGAAAGGCGTATATATACGCCGGCGGCAGTGAACGCATCGGTTGAGTGTGGCGTATATATATGCCGGCGGCAGTTAAGGGGTTAAGTAATATAAGTAATTATGTATGTTTATATATAGATATATATAAATACAGGGTGGATGAAAAACGATGTAAAAAAAAGAGCCACTCGTCACAATGAGTTCACATTTGAACTCAAGATACTTGAAGAAGAGAGAAATGGTACGCCCTCAAAAATGTTTCAATGTTTATTAATAGATGGTGCTGTAAAAATGCGCAACATAAAGAAAGTCAATTCGGCTGCAAGTGATATTTTGAATTGAAACGACAACGTCTTTGGCATGAGTTGCACATTAATTAAGTCAACTGTAGTGTTCAATGTGCTTGATTGTTTTGGGTTTTTGACGTGAAAAAATGACTTCCAAGTCATTCAACAGTGGTGACACTGTCAGTGGGAAGCCCATCCACCACGGCAAGGTGATACCAAATTGGATGGGAAAATTCAGTGGAACTTTTTTTTTGATGCAATACCGTTTCCTCTTCTTCAAGTATCTTCGGTTCAAATTTAACTCATTGTGACGTATTTTATTTATTTATTTATTTATTTTTTACAGCATTTTGAAAGTGGGACTTTAATTATAATCACCCTGTCTATGCAGACAATCAATAATATTTACATCAAAATTAATTCTTATACAAATCTTGGTTTATTTTGACCTGTTAATGAATTATTTCAGATGTGTTTGTATCTCATAATTGTAATTTTTAGAAAGTTCACGAATTAACTGGTGCTGACAATTTATTTTGGACTAAAATGAGTAGTTTGAACTACATTGTATTATTCTAAAACAAACAGTAGTTAATTCGTGATAGTGTATGTTTGGCAACTATCGGGTTTTTATGTGTTGTAGGTTTGGTTTGGTTTGTCGCTCTACGGTCAACTTTTGCACACGAGGGCTAAACTGACCGGGATCTACAATTTAAAGTGGACTCCGAACCACTCACAAGCATCCACCCAAAACATCCGACATCCCATTTGTCCGACTCACATCCGAAACCAATGGTACTGAACGTCAGAGAGCTAGCCTATGTGTTGTAGGAGGAGCTTGACAATTCTGGCGATAAAATAGAATTGTAGTTCTGATTTTCAATGTGCAATTCAGAATGGATAAATTTATATCTGTATTTCTACAACAAAACTAAAGTGGGCCGGATAACCCAGTGGCTAGCGTTCTGGCTCACGGTACTATAGGTTTCGGGCTCGAATCCCGGAGGTACCATGGATGTTTGCAGTGGTTCGGAATACCCATTAAATTGTAGGTCCCGGCCTAATAGAAACGTAGAGTGTTGTGGTTGTAGTGCTACTCGCATCCGTAGCCTATCTTCAAGCTACACGTTCCCCCTGGGTAGTGCTAAATGAGTAACCACAGTAAGAAATGTTGTTCTCCTGCTAATGACAGCCCTAAATAGGTATAAAGATTAATTGTCTCTGTATTTCCAGCTTCATTACAACATTTATTTATTATCTGCACTATATTAATAGCATTTCCTATTTAGAAATGTTATTTAATTATTCATATACTGTAGATTTAATTTCATTTATAAAATTATAAATATTAACTTTTTTCATATTTGCAGAGATGAATAATATTTTAGAAAGCATCTGCAGTCGTGGAAATAAATTCATATTGGGAATTTGAAACAAAAAAAAAACTTGTGTTTAATTTAAGAATAATTTAATGAAACTCGAAATAATTTAATTTTTAACTTAGCAAAAATAAATGAAATAGAATACAAATTTATTATTCATAATTCCATCAATGCATATTTTTGATTTTAATAAAAAAGAAAAAGTTGTTCTGAAACAAAACAGTATTTAAAGGCAACTCATCAATTTGAAACTTTCAACCGCAATATATTTTCCATCGCAAAGGTCTATGAAAAATGGCACCTTAATTTAAACACTGAAACGAACAAGTCATATTGAGGCATTCATCCATAGATTGTTTCAAATGTGGTTGTATCTCATATTTGCACTTTCTAGAATGACCGCGAATTAACTCGTACTAACATAAATTTTTAATTTTAGACTAAAACGAGTATTTAGAACCACATTGTGTTATTCTAAGACAAACAGCAGTTAATTAGTGATATTGTATGTTTGGCAACTATTGACCACTTATTAGATTGTTTCAAATGTGGTTGTATCTCATATTTGCACTTTTTAGAAAAATCACGAATTAACTCGTGCTGATATTTATTTTAAATTTTGGACTAAAACGAGTATTTGGAGCTACATTGTATTATTCTAAGACAAACAGCAGTTAACTTGTTTGCCAACTATCGGGATTTTATCTACTGTAGGATACGCTTGAAAATTCTGGCAATAAAATAGGATTGCAATTCCTAATTGTTAAAAATTTACACCTGTATTTCTATAACAAAAACAAAATAAAATAGAATAACAATTTAGTATTCATAATTCTGTAGAAGAAAAAGATGTTTTGAAACAAAACAATATTTAAAAACAAAACTAATCAATTTAAAACTTTCCTTCCGCAACCAATATATTTTCCATTACACAAGTCTATGAAAAATGGCGTCTAAATTTAAACCCTGAAACGAACAAGCCTTGTTGAGGCATCCATTCATCAAAATACGCTTCTTCCGTCTGCAATTCTCCAAACTGTTTTAAAAAAGGGAAAACAGCAAACTGTTTCTAAAAAGGACCAAGTAGCGCCCGAAGAGAATTATGGGTTATCTAGATCGCTACTGTCATTGTTCTGTTGTTCTCTGACTTAAACGGATAACAGGTGTTTCGCTCAGTAAGTCGGGAGATGGTTTATCATGCAGTTGTGCTTCAGTAAGCGGGTAAGTCAAAACACTTTTTCAAGGTAGCTCTTACCCATTTCTCGAGCGTCTGATAATTTCAAGTGTTATCTCTGGAGAGATAAGTCTGAAGAGGAGTCAAGTGTAGGCTGAGTTTTGTTTTAGAATCATAAATATTAACTTTTCTTCTCTTTTTTAGAGGTGAATAATATTTTTAAAACGCAACTGCAGTCGTAGAAATAAATTCGTAATGGTAATTTAAAATATAATATCTTAAGATTTTTGTGAAGAATAATTGAATAAAATTCGGAATAATTTAATTTCTAATGGTTTAAATTCGGAAAAATTTAATTTTTAATTAGTGAAGCTCGGAATTATTTAACATGTAATTTGGGAATCTCAGAATAATGTAATTTGTGAATCTCAGAATAATGTAATTTGTGAATGAATTTCAGAACAATATATTTTATGAATGAATTTCAGAATAATGTATTTTATGAATGAATCTCAGAATAATGTATTTTATGAATGAATAATTTAATATTTAATTAATGAAGCTCTGAATAATTTAGTATTTTATTAAAGAGGCCCAGAATTATATATTATCTGCAATATATTAATAGAATTGCCTAATTAAAAATATTATATAAAAATTCGTAGACTGTAGATTTAATTTCGTTTTTAAAATAATAATTTTTAACTTTTTCATATTTGTAGAGATGATTAATAATTTTCAAACGTATCTTCAAACATAGAAATAAATTCATAATGGGAATTTAAAATATAATATCTTGAGGTGATTCTGAAGAATAATTGAATGAAATTCGGAATAATTTGATTTTTTACGGATGAAGCTCGGAATTATTTAATATATAATTTATAATTCTCAGAATAATGTATTTTATGAATGAATCTCAGAAGAGTTTAATATTTAATTAATGAAACTCTGAATAATTTAGTATTTTATTAAAGAGGGTCAGAATAATTTATTATCTGCACTATATTAACACTATATTAATAGAATGGCTTGTTTAGAAATATTTTTTAATTGCTTATAGACTGTACGCTTAATTTCGTTTTAAAAAATTATGTTTTCCATTCTAGCAGAGATGATTAATAATTTTAAAACGCATCTTTCGTCGGAGAAATAAATTCATATTGGGAATTTTAAATGAAATATATTAATATGGGTTTTAAGAATAATTTCATAAAACTCGGAATAATTTAATGAACTAATGTTCAGAATTATTTAATATTTAATTGATGAAGCTCAGAATAAATCAGCTTTTTACGAATTTTTCTCATCATAATTTAATATGTAATTAATTATTCTTGGACTATTTTGATGTTTTATTGATGAAACTCAGAATAATTTATTAACTGCAATTTATTAATAGCATTTCTGATTTAAAAATGTTATTTAATTATTCATAGACTGCAGATTTAATTTCGTTTTTAAAATTATAAATATTAACTTTCCTCATATTTGTAGAGTTAAATAATATTTTTAAAAAACATGTGCAGTCGTAGAAATAAATTCGTATTGAGAATTTCAAACAAAAATCTTAAGATTAATTAAACTAGGAATAATTTAATTTTTAATTAATGAAGCTTAGAATAATTCAATATTTTATGAATTAATCTCATAATAATTTAATATTTAATTAATAAAGATCTGAATAATGTAATATTTTATCAAGGAAGTAAAGATTGATTTATTATCTTAATTTATATAATAATAAATTCTATTATTACAAGTGTACTTTTTTACAAATGTTATTTAATTATTCATAGACGTTATTGTAGAAGTTCATTATTCGTTTTATTAACTTTTTTTTCGTATTTGTAGCGATTATTAATATTTTTATAAGGCATCTGCTTTCTTTAAAAAAAAAATGCAATTCGAATATAGAGTTAAAATTCGTATTTATTTAAAAAAGTATAAGAGGAATTAGTGAAGTTCAGAATAATTTATTATTTGCGCATATAATTTTTAGTTTATTTGAAATTTTTATTTATAAATATAGTAGCAATTACTGTTTATTTAGCAAAAAAATAATTAATTCTATAGCTAATTTTTTAATTTTATTCATAAATATTATTATTAATATTTTTTGTAAGCATATACTATCATCATTTTATATTGATTAAAAGATTTTACTTAAAATGGAAATTAAATTTTCTTATTAAGGAATTTTAATATTTTTTTGTTTGAAATTTCTGGACAATTTAACCTTAACCTTTATTTAAAAAAAAAAATTTTTTTTTAACATAAATGCAGCACGTGCTGTATTGTTACATGCTATACTAAAAAAATTATAAAAAAAACAATTATTGCAAATTTAAAAAGTAACATTGATAATGATGTTTAGTAATCTTAATTATTTATGTCTAACCAAATTACAGTTCATATTACGATTGTACAAATTTTACATTTCGATTGCGTGGATTTATTTTATGAATGGGGATCTATTAAATGAGTTGAATAGATCTATCTAATAAGTTTATCTATTTAAATGAGTTTGCGAAAATATTATGTTTCTCCAAACATTTTAATATATTTCTTGGTTTAATAGACAAATGTTTTTTAATTAATTAAACACTTTAATTTGTGAAAGAATCTGTTGACACCCTTTATACAAATTCATTTTCAAAATAATTATTCAAAGTGCATCACTAGATGTTCTTATGGGGCCTGATGGTCGAGTGGCTGGCGCTCGGTATTACATGTTTCGGGTTCGAGACCCGGGGGTGCCATGGATGTCTATAGTGTTTCGTAATCCACTTTGAACCTTAGGTTTCGATCTAACAGGTTCGTAGAGTGTTGTGAGGGTAGTGTTACTGTCGTCCTTACCATATCTTCAAGCTACATGTTTTCCTTGTGTAGTGCTAAATGAATAACAGCGGTGCAGCCTTTGCTTATGGCATAAATATTAACTGTCTCTGTACCGCCAGTAAGATTAGAGCAACAACAGATTCTTTTGATGTTGTTTATTTTGGGTTGATGGCTTAGTGGTTAGTGCGCTCGGTACCACTGGTTTCGGGTTCGAGTCCCGACGGTGCCTTTGATGTTTATAGTGATTTGGAACCACCTTGAAACCGTAGGTTCCTGTCTAATAGGATCATGAGCATTGTGGAGATAGTTTTACTCACCTCGGTAGCATATTTTTAAGCTAAACATGCTCCTGAGTAGTGCTAAATGAATAACAGCAGCGTAGCCCTTGCTTAAGGTAAAAGAATTAACTGTCTCTGTATTGCCAGCTGCATAAGAAGAATAACAGATTTCATTGTTAGTGATAAATAAAATATTAAAAAAAAGTATGTTTAAATTAAATGAATTATTATTAAATTCTTATAAGTATAAATTAGAAAAAAAAAATTCTGTTATTTTTGTTATGAATTTAATCATTAGGAAAATGGAAATGAAATAACTTGAAATGAATTTTATAACTTTTAATAAATCAATTAAGGTTGTTGTATTGCACTTTTGCAGCAAAATATTAATTTTTGTTTAATTTTTAACAAATAATTAAAATTATGACATGTCACTAGTTAAGCAAAAAGTAAAATTATATTGGATTAAAAAAACAATTTAACGTCTTAAAATATAAAAAATTCCAACACAAGTAACAAAAGATATAAATTCCATATTTGTATATTTCAATTGTCAGAAAAAAAAATGAATGTACTACTTGAACAGTTTTCAAAATTTTAAGCACCGGATCTCCGCTAAATTCTTTTTCTAAGTTCAGTTGAAATCAATAAAAACTCATTTTGATATTTCCAATCCTTTTCAAAAAATGGGAAAAAGTGATTCCGTAAAAATTTCAATATTAATCTATTCAATTAAAGAAAAATATTTACTTTGTTGAATACCTTAAAACCTTAAGGGCTTTTGGTCGGATTAGAAGATCATAATGTAATTAAAATGAAAGGAATTTTTTTAAATTGTAATCGGAGAATGTAGCATGCGTAGAGTTTTTTTTTTCAAATAAATCTCATTTAATTTTTATGACTTTTTTAAAGATTGAAAAATAAAAATTCTTGTCGTTTAAAAATACACGAAAAATGAATTAAATTGTATCATCCTAATAAATTATTTCCAATGTAACTATTTTCGCTAAGGATTATCAGTATATTTTTTTCTTATTTCTTTAAAAAAAGCAACTTGAAAGAATAAGGAATATTAAATGATTTTATATTTAGATAATTTTCAAAATGAGTAATTTTAATTTTAAATAATTTTTTAATAAATAATTTTAAGCAATCATTTAGTGAATGAATTTTAGATAATTGTTGATGAATTAAATATTATTTAATAATGGATTAATAATGAATTACATCCTATAAGTATAATAATTTTAATTAATGAATTCATTGAATAATTAAATCATTATTTAATGAATTAAATCCTAAATAATTACCATGAAATGTATGTGCGTTTTATAATGTAAGAAATAATATTTAAAAAATAATAAATATATTTAATTAAAAATTGTTCGCAAAATAAATAAATAAATATGAGATTAAATATACTCGTTACTGTTAATTAAGTGGTTAATTATAAATAATTAGGGGTCTGATGGCAGAGTAGCTAGCGCTCTGGCGCTCGTTGCCATAGGTTTCGGATTCGAGTCCCGAGGTGCCATGGATGCTTGTAGTTGTGTGGAATCCACTTTAAACCGTAGGTCCCGTTCTAATAGAATCGTAGAGCGTTGCGGGGGTAGTGTTACTCGCGTCCGTAGCATAACTTCAAGCTATATATACCCTCTGGGTAGTGCTAAATGACTAACAGCGGTGCAGCCCTTGCTTATGACATAAATCTTACATGTCTCTATTGCCAGCTGCATAAGAACAATAAAAAATTTCCTTCTTAGTGAAAAGTAAAGTATTGAAAAAAAAACTGTTTAAATTAAATAAAACTCTTATAAATATTTATATAATAAGTGCAAATTAAAAATTTTTTTAGTTATTTTTATTATGAATATAATTTATTTATGAGCATTCAGAAAAGAGAAATGAAATCAGATGTTTTATGGATTAGAAGTTTTTTTAAAGTTTTAATAAAGCAATTAAGTTTAATTTACTGCAATTTGGCAGCAGAATATTATTTTTTAATTTAATTTTTAACAAATATTTAAACTTATCACATGCCACTAGTTAGGCCAAAATTAAAAATAAATAGGATTAAAAAATCTATTGAATATTTTAAAATACTAAAACTTCCAACACAAGAAACAATAGATATAAATTCTACTGTAATATATATTTCAATTGTAAGAAAAAAAATTAATATACTTCTTTAACAATTTTCAAAGTTTTAAGCACCGGATCTCCGCTAAATTCGTTTTCTAAGTTCAGTTGAAATCAATAAAAACTCATTTTGAATATTTTCGTTCCTTTTTTAAGAAATGGGGGAAAGATTCCGTAAAAATTTCAATGTTAATCTATTCAATTAAAGAAAAATATTTACTTTGTTGAATACCTTAAAACCTTAAGGGCTTTGGTTGGATTAGAAGATCAAAATGTAATTAAAATGGAAAGATTTTTTTTAAATTTAACCAACGAATGTATCATATGTAGGATTTTTTTTTCCATAAATAAATCTCATTTAATTTTTATGACTTTTTTAAAGATTGAAAAATAAAAATTCATGTCGATTAAAAATACACGAGAAATGAATTAATTTATCATCCAAATAAATTATTTCCAATGTAACTATTTTCGTTAAGGATTATCAGTACATTTTTTTTTTCAAAAAAGCAACGTGAAAGAATAAGGAATATTAAATGATTTTATATTTAGAAAATTTTCAAAATGAGTAATTTTAAATAATTTTTTAACAAGTAATTTTAAGTAATCGTTTAATGAATGGAATCTATATAATTATTAATAAATTAATAATAGATATTAATGAATTAAAGCTTATTTATTAACGAATTACAAATGAATAATGAATTAAATCTTATATAATAATTCATATAAATTAATAAATTAAATAATTGATTAATAATTATTCAATGAATTAAAGCTTTTAATAATTTTAATGAAATGCATATGCATTTTATTAATGCATCCAATATGAGTGAAATAATACAATATATTAAATTACATACATAGTATACTATTAAATTTATTCTATGATATTTAAATTCAGTTGTTCAATTTGAATAGAAAGTTCCAATATTGAAATTTTTGGTAAATGTTTCTCAAAAGCATGTCTTTAATTTTTATATATGTATTAAATGTTAAATTTATCAATAGTTAGTATTTGTTAAATTTATCAATACATGGTTTAAGAACGGAAAAAACTGATTCTTTCAAATAATAATCTTGACTTATTAATATAATAATTAAATAAATAATTAGCTCCATAATCACAGCTGAGTGGAAATGAGCGCAGCTAGTTTGCAAGTGTGGGTGCCTGAATGGCCGAGTGGCTAGCGCTCTGGCCCTCGGTACCATAGGTTTCGGGTTCGAGTTCCGGCGGTGCCATGGATGTG
The DNA here is from genome assembly GCA_021605075.1 of Caerostris darwini. NCBI lineage: Eukaryota > Metazoa > Arthropoda > Arachnida > Araneae > Araneidae > Caerostris > Caerostris darwini. The sequence continues at coordinate 9,695 of BPLQ01007952.1, read as the reverse complement.
TGTAGTGGTGCGGAATCCACTTTAAACCGTAGGTCCCGGTCCTAATAGGATCGTTGAGCGTTGCGGGGGCATTGTTACTCTGCGTGCGTGGCTTATCTTCAAGTTACACGCGCCCCCTGGGTAATGCAAAGTGAGTATCGTCTGTGCAGCGCTTGCCTTAAGGCATCCAAGACGTCCATGTCTATTTGCCAGCTGCATTGAAAAAAAAAAGTTTGCAAGTGTGGTTCAGGTTCGAATCTGTTGCAATTTCTGCACTCGGAACGAGTATACTCCATAGAGATTGGGACAACGTGTGAAAAGCGTATAGCATCGACACTCAGGCTGCTTGATGGAAGTTTTTCCTGATTTTTTTTCCCGCGTTTTTTCTCATACTGCACGTAAATAAGCCACCAGTGCTCCTAAAATTCTTTTCATCCCTAATAGGCAATGGGTTCAGCATATTGCCTTTATGTGTTGGACTACTTGGTTATCATTTCCATACGATACGCTAATGCGGGGTAGTTCCACCTAAAAAGTCCTCCTTGGAGTCACTGCCCTCCTTCTTCAGCGACACGGAGCAGAAATCAGACGTCTACCTACGGGTGTTCCATCAGAACAGAAACTGCCTCCCCTTCCCCCCTTTCCCATCCTCCAATAAGTTGCACGGTCACAAAAATAATAAATAGACGTAATTTAAATTCTAAAAAAGAAAAATTTCTTCACAAAGCTCGTTCTAAAATTAAATACAAGAAGCACAATATATTTATATGAACTAGAATATTTATTCATAATTCATTAATTTATACAATTAATTTCTAATTATTTATTATGTCTTGATGAGTTAAAACTTTTTTTTTTTTTTGAGATATTCAATTACTTAAGAAAATAGCAAAGAAAATAAGGGCAAAATATAAAATATAATAATATAAATGAGCAAATAATATAATAAATGAGCAAATAATCCAACCTTTGATTTATCTTGCTGAAATTTATCATTCACTTCCTATAGATCAATAATTTAATAATGTCTAGACCAGGGGTAAGCAACCTGCGGCTCGCGAGCCGCATGCGGCTCTTTGGATGGGCAACTGCGGCTCTTTAATTCCATACGCAAATATTTATTTTATCAAAAAAAAAAAAAAAAATTAAAATCGTTCTGAATCGATTAACGAGGAATCTGAAGAACTGTTTCATGATTTCAAAAACAAACCAGGAATCTTGAAAAAAATTAAAGATTTGCCTCTATCCGCTAAAACAGTACAAGATAGAATAGCTAAAATATCTTCAAATGTATCATATTTGCAGGTGGAAGATATTCAACTTTCTTCTGCCTTATCACTGGCTATAGATGAGTCTTGCGACATAAAAGACACGGCACAAGTTGCCCTTTTTGTCAGGCATATGTCTTCCCAAGGTCCAAAAGAAGAACTTCTAGGATTGCTACCGCTCTCGGGACAAACTAGATGGGAAGATATAGCGAATGCCGTGCAAAAATGCCTTCAAGACAATAAGATCGATTTAAATAAAATCGTTTCAATAGCAACTGATGGAGCCAGAAGTATGACAGGAAAAAATAAAGGGGCAACAACGATTCTTCAGAGCAAAATAAACCACGAAATTCTTATGTTTCACTGCATAATATCCAAGAAGCGCTTTGTGCCCAAACATTTCCGGCCGAAGTAGTTGAGGTCATGAATTTGGTAATCAAGATTGTTAACAGCATCTTGTCAGAAGCACTTTACCATCGTCAGTTTAAAGAATTCTTAAACGAAATGGAGACTCAGTATTCCGACCTCCTTCTTCACAATAAGGTGCGATGGCTTTCCAAAGGTAAGGTGTTGAAACGTTTTGCTTTGTGCTTCAATGCAATAAATACATTCCTAAATAAAAAAGGCATTAATCACCCTGAGTTAGAGAACGGCAAATGGTTGCAAAAATTTTACTTTATGGTGGATATCACAGCGAAATTAAATGAGCTGAATCTAAAACTGCAAGGAAAGGGAAACCCAGACTATGTTTTGGTAGAAGAATTGGTTTGTTTTGAAGAAAAATTAATTATTTTGGCAGAAGATATTCAGAGCGGTATATTACTTCATTTTCAATTTCTAAAGCAATATCGTGATAAAACTAGTGTAACTGTTGACACGAGGTACTTCAACACAGTTATAAAAAAATTAAAGATGAATTTGCTGATAGATTTGAGCAATTCAAAACCAACAAAACCACTCTAGCATTCATAGTAAATCCTCTCAACACAAATAATAACGAAATCCACATTGAGCTATTTGGAATTGATACTGGATCTCTAGAAATGCAATTGATCGATTAAAAAAGTAAAGCTTTGTGGAGTGGAAAATTTACAGAGTTGTAAAGCAAGTTGGAAGAGTTGGAGGTCCAGAAATGTATGTACGTAACCCAACAAAAGTGGACAACTTTAAAAGAAATGCCGCGAGTTGAGGCACTTATATTCGACGCATGGAATAGTCTTCCAGATTGTTACAGTGAGGTGAAGAAGTTGGCATTTGGAGTGCTGACTATCTTTGGATCGACATATTCGTGCGAGCAAGCGTTCTCTTGCATGAATATAATTAAAAGTAAAGTAAGAAGCCAACTAACAAATGAAAATTTAGAGTCGTGTTTGAAACTTAAAGCAACAAGTTATGAGCCAAATTTATCCAAACTGTATGTTATTGTTTTTTTTTTTATTTTAAGTACAAATTACATTGTTCAGTAAAGTTTAAATTTTCTACTTGAATAACCAAGCAAAGCCATCGCTCCCACTGTATTTGTTTGTTCAATTGTTTGTTATTGAAGTACAAGTTTGTGTTGTAAGTAAATGTATAATTGTTTTAATTTCTTACTTAAATAATAAGTAAAGATCTAATAATGAATAAATAGAATGATATAATGAATAAATAGATATGTTTTTTTATGAATAAATAGATTATTTTTTTTTATCAAAAAACTTTATTTATGCGAGTACTAAGAAGTGGGCTAGTATTATTAAATCGGCTCTACTAGTATTAAATCCATATGAGTTTTAGTTAGCCCTAGCCTTCAAAAGACACGTGTATAAATTTGACGGTTGTTGCACTATTAGTATGTGAGTTATAGCATTTTTAGTGAAGCAACTTTAGTTAGTTTGAAAAAATGGATAAAAAGGAATTTCATGTGTTAATAAAGCATTGCGTTTTGGCGAAAAAAGTGCTATTGAAGCCAAGGCTTGGCTTAATAAACATTATTCGGACTTTGCACCAGAAAAATCAACTGTAGAGAAGTGGTTTGCTAACTTTAAACGAGGCGAAATGAGCACCGAGGACGATGCACGCAGTGGACGCCCCAAAGAGGCTGTTACCGACGAAAACACCAAAAAAGTCCACAAAACAATTTCTAATAACCGTAAAGTGAAGTTGATTGAGATAGCTGAGACCCTAAAGATATCAAAGGAACGTGTTGGACATATCGTGAAGGAATATTTGAATATGCAAAAGCTCTGTTCAAAGTGGGTGCCGCGCGAGTTCACAATCGACCCAAAACAACAACCAATTGATGATTCTAAGCAGTGTTTGGAGCTGCTCAATCGTAATAAACCCGAATTTTTGCGTCGATATGTGACAATGGATGAAACATGGCTCCATCATTTCACACCGGAGTCCAATCGACAGTCAGCCGAGTAGACTGCACGCGATGAACACTAAAAATGCTATAACTTAATTAAAAATGCTATAACTCGCATACTAATAGCGCAACAGCTATCAAATTTATACAAGTGTCTTTTGAAGGTTAGGGCTAACTAAAAATTATATGGATTTAATACTAGTAGCACCATCCATGTGTCAGCCTATGAACTTTTCAGCCCACCTGTTATTTATTGTTGGTAAGAAAAAATTTTGTGGCTCTTTAAAAACTTTGAAATTTGCAAATTGCCATTTTTGGCTCTTCCGATTCAAAAGGTTGCCGACCCCTGGTCTAGACGAATACGATAGGGCTTCAGTTTCATACAATATATATAATGGATAGACGCAATTTTCATTTTTATGGATCATTTGATAAGATAATTATTTTCATGGTTCTTAAATTACTGGGAAATTATTTATTATGTACAAAAGAACCAATAAATTTAATTTTAATCTTGCTTCATATATCAGTTATTTTTATCATTTTTTTAAAAATAAGTGTACTGTTTCATTTTTTAAATATACATTTATTCAGAATTAAATATTATATGTTTGAATTCCATGCATGTAATAATATATTTACTTAAAATATTAAATATATAGAAATAATATTCATTAAATTCTTCAAACATTTTAACCATTCTTTACAAAAATTAATAATTGCACTGTTTTCGTTTAAAATAGAACAATTAATGCTCAGAAAATGATTCCAAAAGTTCTTTAATAAAACGTTCATTTTGCTTTCTTTAAATTAGAATTTCTTTTGTATGATTATATCTTCTTTAAATTAACATTAGCAAAAAGATGTAGTAAAAGTAAAAGTAAAGTTAATAAGGTATATGTAAAAGTGAAGTTAATAAAGTGGAGATAAAGGTTAAGTTAATAAAGTAAAGGTAAAGATAAAGTTAATAAAGTAAAGGTAAAAGTGAAGTTAATAAAGTAAAGATAAAGTTAATAAAATAAAGGTAAAAGTGAAGTTAATAAAGTAGAGATAAAGATAAAGTTAATAAAGTAAAGGTAAAACTGAAGTTAATAAAATAAAGGTAAAAAGGAAGTTAATAAAGAAAAGGTAAAGTTAATAAAGGAAAGGTAAAAGTAAAATTAATAAAGAAAAGCTAAAGGCAAAGTTAATAAAGTAAAGGTAAAGGCAAAGTTAATAAAGTAAAGGTAAAGGCAAAGTTAATAAAGTAAAGGTAAAGGCAAAGTTAATAAAATAAAGGTAAAGGTAAGTTTAATAAAGTAAAGGCAAAAGTATAGTTAAGTCAAGGAAAAGTTCCTGAAATTTTTTTGTACCCCAAAATTATAGAATAACTGAAGACATTGAAATATAATCAAATTTAGTCAGATATAAAATTAATTTATAAATGAACACATAAATAAATAAGGCAATAAAACTACATTTATGTATTGCCATGATTGGATTACTGTATTCACTCATTAAAAATTGGAAAAAAAATCGTTCAAAGCTTTTACTTTACCTTTTTTTTAATTTTACCTTAAAGATAAGATTTTATAAATCATTAGATCCATAAAATGTTTACAGATAAGATTAAATATAAAACTTTATCAATAAATCTTGTGTCATGTTTGAGAACATTTTAACACTCACTTCGCAAAGAAATTTGCATGTATTACACCTGGGTTAAATTGACATTATTAATAATTGGCACCTTTTGACCTACGTGCTCTTTACATCATTTGCCTTATGATTATCATCAATAAAACCTCTGGTCTTACAATAATTTTTGGAAGTTTAATACTTTCTCATTGTGCCAATGGCAGCATTATTTACCACATTTCATGTCCAACACCAGATGTTTAACTAGCCATGTCTTGGTCATGTTTAGTTGTTGTTGTTGTTGTCGTATCCTTCATGGGAACAGTGAAGAGGGTTGCTGTTTCTATTATGATGGAACGCCCTTAGGTAGAAGTCTGACTTCTGCTCCGTGTCTCTGAAGAAAGGAGGCAGTGTCTTTCGGGAAGACTTTAAGGGAGAACTATACCACATTTGCGGAACATTGCTGATTTGCTCGTTCGCTAACATTTTTGAGCTACTTTATTTTTTTATGATGCAAGCTTAGAAATTAATTTAATGCAATTTGTGATGAAATAGAAACCAACATTGTGTTTGGGACTAATCATCAGTGTCCGGCAGCACGGGACGGACTGTTGTAATGAATCACACGTAGGTAGAAATCTGACTTCTGCTCCGTGTCTCTGAAGAAGGAGAGACGTGTCTTTTTGGAGGACTTTAAGGGGTAGCTAGTCAACATTTGAGTATAATATCCGGGAAAACTCAAACCACGTAGTTCGATAAACGAGGCAAAATGCTGAACATTCCAAACGCCGTCGAGTTTCCTCGTTTTTTTTGGAAACAATGCTTACAATAAAGGCACCTGCGATTGAACCACATCACTAATGCTCACCAGCAGCGCACTCTACCATTGAGCCACGAGTCAGGGAGCCAAGTTTAGCATTTCCATTAATATGGAAGTCATCTGGTTAAACTTGTATCATAGAAAAAAGGTGTTGTACTAATGCAGCTGGCAATACAGAGACAGTTAATCTTGATGCCATAAGCAATTGCGGTACCAGCTGTTACTCATTTAGCCCTATACAGGGGTAGCTTGAAGATATGCTACGGTCACGAGTAACACTATCCCCACAACACTCTACGATCCTATTAGACCGTTATTACGGTTTAAAGTGGATTCCGAACCACTACAAAAATCCATGCCACAACCGGTGCTCGAACCCGAAACCTGTGGTATCCATCGTGACACTCGGTCATCAGGTCCCTTATAGTAAAATGTATGCCTTTGTCATATTCAATTAATTTAGTTACCAACCGAAAAGAAGGCATGACGTTTTATTTTATGCATTTACATTTCTAACGAAGCAACTTTCATTAATTTCATCAAAAAGTCAAAATATTCTCTTTTTTTATTTACTTTGTAGTTAAGATAAGTATTCATTTAAGATAAAGATAAGTATTTCATCATCAAGAAATCTCATATCCATATCAAGAAACAAATGCAATTTTGTCTTTAAGCCTCCAACATCAAAAAAACTTCATCTAGAGATTTTACTTGAAAATTATTTTAATTAGACCAAGCTTGCTAGAGTCACAGTTAACGAGGAATAGTTGTAATATCTTCTTTTAAAATCTTGTTGTACTTTCTATAGTTCTATTTCTTCCATGCTACTACAAATTTGCGTGTAAGCATGTGCCGCGAAGTAGGGCAATAAATCTCTAGCCACAACACCAGTGCACTTGGACGACATGTACCCACACTGATGATGTATCCCCTTCAGATAAAGTCATAAGAAGCACTCCCTGCCCTGTTTCAACATTGATCTTGGCTAAATTTTGTGATATATGATTTGCAAACTCCCCCTGCCTTCTGTGCCCCATGGCATCAATCATATCGCTCATCGATCGCAATCTGCTCCTCATGTTAAAGTTTTCCAGGGAGGAAAGTATCTTATCAATATTGGTTTCAGCCACTTCTAAAGTTTTCCATTTTTTAGATGTGATTCAATAATAATATTAGACATGAAATAATATAATATTCTGCTTTTTTTGTGCCGTCTTACCATTTTAAGATCTTGAGCAGTCTTGCCAGGTTTATATTTGAATAACGATTCACGAATCTAAATGTGGATATTTCGATAATTTGGTTCAAATATTTATAGCATGTTCTATGGTCCAATTCGAATATTATTTGGAGATTTTAGATATGTCTACAGATAATATTATATTTTTCTTGATCTCGATCAGTCTTGTCAACTTTATCTTTAGATAATGGTTCACGGGGGGTATTGTTAGTCCGCGTCCGTGGCTTATCTTCAAGTTACACGCTCCCCTGGGTAATGCAAAGTGAGTACGTCTGTGCAGCGCTTGCCTTAAGGCATCCAAGACCAAGCTGTCTAAGTGTTTGCCAGCTGCATTAGAACAAAAAAAAAAAAAAATGGTTCACTCCCTATTTCAATAATTTTGTTCAAATTTTTATATGTTTTGTCGTCCATTTCGAATATTATTTGTAGATTTGTAGTTAGAAAGAATGAATTATCTGTTATAGCAGAAAGGACAGTTATATGACATTTATATATATATAATGTATCTGCCAATAATTCATATTCAACTATATATTTCACCAACATATATTTGCATTATTTCTGGTCTATAATTTTTTAAATTTCGCGTACATATAATTTGTGTTTAACTGAAGAAAATTCAGTTTTATTGTCTGAAATTTCTTTTCCAAAATAATTATAATAATAATAATAAATTAAAAGAAAAAAAAATGAAATAAAGAGTGACATCATAAAACACAGTAAATTATACACTTACATTAGAACAGTTGATATGATTTTAGAGTTGTTGTTAAAATATTTGTAACTCGTTATAATTTAACGAGACATAATTGAGTCTAATTAGGGAAAACGCATTTGGAGGTATTATTATGGTGTCACTGATGATTCTGTCCACATATTAGACAGCAATTTTATGAAAACCACTAGATTTTTACAAACTTTTTTTTTAAATTTTATTTTTTATTTCCAATGGCAGATTATGAACAGTTACAGCAAAAAAAAAAAAAAAAGAACAACGAAAAATAAAAATGAACAGAGAATACAACAAAACATGCTGAAACAGAGTTTATTAATATAACATAATGCCAAGTTGCTGATCTTATAGCCACTAAAAAGTGTTACCGGGTACACCACGGGGAGGTAGATCTACTGCGTACCTTTTTTACAAACTTTTTAATTGCATTTTAAATGTTTAGAGTTTCATATAATTTTTTTAAATACATTATTGGCAAATATGAATCAGATGTTAAAAAAAATCAAACAAATTATAAATATATTAATTATTATATACGTGATGTATAATAATATGCATATTTAAGTAACATAAAATGTTTAAAATTATTTTTTCTATTTATTTTATGATGATTGAATAATCGAGATCGCCAAAAAAAAATCGAAAAGTAGTCAGATTCAACTATAATGGGAAATTCAAATAATATGGTCAGGTCCAATTACAAAAGATCACGAATAAAATATTTGATTTTAACTTTTGATCGCCAATTTGAATTCCATTAACTCAGGTGTTTCACATTCCTTTCTAATGCAGCTGGCAAACACTTAGACAGCTTGGTCGCCTTAAGGCAAGCGCTGCACAGACGTTACTCACTTTGCATTACCCAGGGTGCGCGTGTAACTTGAAGAGAAGCCACGGACGCGCCAATTAGAAATAAATGGATAAATAGCTTTTGGCTACCGTCGTAATTGTTTATTGTTTTTAATTTACATTATTATTATTTTTTTTTGTTCCAGTGCAGCTGGCAAACACTTAGACACTTGTCTTTGATGCCTTAAGGCAAGAGCTGCACAGACGTTACTCACTTTGCATTACCCAGGGGGCGCGTGTAAGTTGAAGATAAGCCATGGACGCGGAGTAACAATGCCCCCGCAACGCTCTATGATCCTATGAGACCGGGACCTACGCTTTCAAGTGGATTCCGAACCACTGCAAACATCCATGGCGCCGCCGGGACTCGAACCCGAAACATGTGGTACCGAGTGCCTGAGCGCTAGCCACTCGACCATTCAGGCCCGTGTTTCACATTTAAAAATGGAAAATTTTGAAGATCTGAGTTGAACTTTTTTCATTAACAAATATTTTTTTTTACAAAATAATTAAAACAATATTTTCATATTTAATTTTGTTTAAATTTATGTCACCAAGATAAGATTATTGTTTCTTACAGAGATAAAAATTAATAAATAATTTTGTATTTAAACAAATTAGAATTGAAATTAGAAGGAACAAATATTCGGATATAGATAATTAATGAAAAATACTATTAAAATCTATTACAATCGCTTTGCAGTTGGTTTCAGATATAAACTTGAACCTTACAATGAGTATTGGGATAAGTGTGTAAGTTCTGTTAGTTTGTTTATGATAAGACGATAAGTTTGTTTTGGTAATGATAGGTTTATTATGATAAGATAAGTTTGATAGTT